>CAJFCP010025619.1:44167-57516 GCA_904066005.1 Synergus itoensis
TGCATGAAATTGTTAATAATTTTCAATGTTTATTAACATTTGCGAGTTTTAAGCACACAACATATCTAAAAGATGGCTGCCACAGCCGCCATTTTGAAAATTTTTTATATGTTTAAAATCAGAAATTGAAGTTCAGTCATGTGTATTAATAAATACAAATCACCACTTTTCTAGCGCATTGTTTTCTTGTTCAAAAAAATTTCCAAAAAACGACAATTTTTCGAGGCTTTAAATAGAGTGCCCCCCTTAAAGGTTCGGATTGCTTTTGAATGAGTTTTGGATTAATTCGGATTAAAAAATTCCTTCGGATTAAATCGGAATAAAACTGTTTGATTCGGATACAAATTCCGGAATGACTCGGATTGATTGGGAATGAATTTCAATCCGAAGTTTTCGCTAGGGAGGTAATAAATTAAAGATGGTTTATCCGCGCTGTGTATTGTACAGAAAAAAATTCTTGTATCCAAAGAAATGCATTTCATTGATTTTTTTTTAAGGGACTTCAAAAGTTTAACATTTTTGAAGTTTCCAAAATGATTCAAAAGATTTTATGGGATATTTAAAATTTCAGGTCATTTTAAAAGATTAAAAAGAGTTTAAACGCTTTAAAGGGTTTTAAAAGGATTTAAAGGAGAATTAAAAATGTATATACTAATTATTTAATAAAATATTAAAGTTGCTTTTAGATTTAAAAATGAAAAGTTACTTTTTCCTTCCTCATAGAGAAAGCTTTGTATTCGTTACATTTTTCAATATTTTAAAAATGATTCACGGAAAGAAGTTTGGTCCAACCGTTTGCCCAACGCGCGAAATTGTCGCGCGTATCACACGATGAACTGCACCATCTCTATTTGGTTGAACGGTTCCACTCATTTGGGCGAATCATTAACCCAAACTGGGTGAACCGTAAAGCATCCACATTTTTGAGTAACTGATCCACCAAGTTTGGGGTAATCAGTGCCCCAAAGGGCATAGCAGGATAAGCATGTGTGTGCTGCCCCCGCCCGAATTTGTCCGGGATTTTTACTGTGAGTTTGTACTGATGGACTATTAAGTTTCCCAAAATCTCAGATCTGAAAAAAATTTTTTGGAGGAGTTATGGGAGTGGGAAGAAATATCGAAAAATATTTTTTTCTCGAGAACGGCTCAGCCAATTTTTATGGGAAAAATATATGTTATGGTTTCCGATGGGGGGATATTTTAGAAAAATTATGGATTTTTTTTTTCAAAAAAAGGAGTCAACAAAAATTTTCAGAATTTTTTTGATTTTTTTTAATAGGAAGCTTTTGCAGCACACCCACCATTTTTTGCCTCAAAATACTTTAAATTGTTTTGAACAATGTGCACCAGGTTTGAAATTAATTGAAGAGGTAGAACAGGAAGAAAAAAATTAAAATATCTTCAGCGTACAGCGTTAAGTGCACCTCCCACAGTGGGGCGAAATGAAAAAATGATGTTCAAAATAACTTCTAGGCCGCAATTCTTAATCGATTTTCAATTGCTTTTTCCAAAAAAATTCAGCATTAAATTCTTAAGAGATATGTTCAGGCCGATTTTTAAATTTTTGTTTGTTTAAAAAATTAATGAGCTGCAAATGGCGAAAAAAATGTTGATTTTTTGAATTTTTATTTTTAATTCTCTGTGAAAATTTTTCTCACAATCAGTAGCATTAGGTCTCAAGTTTGATGCAAAAGGGTCGGTGGAGGAAGAAAAATAGTTGACATGTCAAGTTATTTGTCATAAACAAATATCAGCAACAAATATTCAGTATGATGGATTACGTTGTTTTTTAAAATATATTTATGCATCGAAATCGCTTGTTCCCGTGTAGAAATTTCCAAACCTGGCCCAGATCGGTGATGAAACGCCCGGCCCGATCGGGCCAGATTTGACCAGGTCTGGGCCTGGTCGGGCCGTGTGTTTCATCCCCTCTCTGAAATCCCCCGATCTGGAACCGATCGGGGCCACAATAAAATTTCTACTCGGGTTTAGAGCAAAAAGGTGAAATGTGATTTCAAAAATGTGGTATTTTTAGGAAAAAAATGGTGGGTGTGCTGCAAAAGCAGCACACACATGCTTATCCTGCTATGCCCTTTAGAGCAGCCGCGTCACACTAAACTGAAGTGAAGCGATTCTTTTACCGCTAGCGTGACGATGCGACCAAACTTCTCTCCGTGTTGAATTAAACTTTTCTCGGTTGATAAATGTCTAATAGAACGTTCTAATCAATTGTCCAAGGAAAAAAAGGTATGGTTGGGCCAACCATACCTTTTTTTCCGTGTCATATATACCTACATTCGGATCCGAATGTAGGTATATATGGATGTACGGATGTTGCCGTTTTTTGTCAACTTGAAGACTATTTCAGATAAACTATAAGTTCTATTCCTAGTGTCTTTATTTTTCATCTATGTTTTCAAATAACCAAAATTCAAAGCTATAATATAAGAAAGTAAAAGGTTTATTGCATCGTAAAAAAATCAAATAATCTGAAATTAATACATTTTATTTTAAAATATGAATGATATCATCAAAAGATTCTTTGCTTCGAGAGAAAAGAATTAAATAATATTTCATTCCAGCTTTGATGGGAGAATTAATATTTTGTGATGAAATATTCATTTTCGGAAACGGAGCAAATGCAGACAGAGCATCAGACGAATCGCGAGAAAGAGAAACTAAATGTCAGACGCACTCGTATTTATGAATTATCTCAGGCACAACACCAACACTGAAGGAAAAATCAATCAAATATGGAAAGTTTGAACTTCATATTATTTCAAATTCCAACACGAAATTCGTGATTCATTGCCACACATATCTGTAATTTACGCTAGAAATCGGGAAAGAGCATTATGAAAGGTAGACCGCGCCGTGCTCAAAACTGCGTAACGGTTATTTCATGTACTAAATTGTAGTACACTCAGAAAATAGTTTGTTTGAATCAAACAAATTATCACTTTGATATGTGGGGTCAATCATATGTTTGTTTGATCCAAATAAATTCCTTATTTGTTTTTATTTATTTCAATTGAATAAAATTTTGTTTCATTCAAATAAATTTTTTGTTTAAATTAAATAAGTTTCTTGCTTAACAGTTGAAAAAAAAAATAATTGAATTTTTTTTTTTTCCAAAAAAAAAAGAAAGAAATTGAAATCGATCTATATTATAGTTTCATTTATCTAATACATACTTTATAACTAATGAAAAATTGATTTCTTTGATATTGCGAAATCGCGTTGGAACCAGGACTCGAACGCAAGACGCGCGAGAAGAGCGGAATTAAAACTCGACACTCTACCCACTACGCCACGGAGGCTGATAACTTATGGTTAAGAATCGGGTGTATTTGGATGCAAACAAGTCTTTGACACTGTCATTTTTTAACATATCTAAAAGTTTATTCACATTATATTTTTTGTTTGAATTAAACAAATACTTTGTTTAAAATAAAAATATATACTAAACATATTATTTGTTTCAAATCAAACAAATCTTTTATTTAAATCAAACATATAATGACATATATACCAAACAAATTATATATTTCATCAAAAAAGTAAATATTCTTCATTTATTAAATTTAAATAAATGTTTTGTCAATTGAAGTAAAAAATTTATTTCGTTCAATTATCTGACTTCAAACAAATTTTTTTGATTAATTTAAACAACCTTTTTTCTCAGTGTAAAGTTGATAGACACGCACTGTCAGTAATTATCATTTTTTTTTCAAATGTTAGATTGGGAATTAAAACACGAACTTAGTTACTGTGAGATGGTATACATATATACATGCAAACATTTGATGAAGCTATAAACACTTATATTATAAATTGACGAACAATTCAAGTTGTAAAATAATTATTTTATAAATTGAAAAAACAGTGCGTGTCTGTCGACTTTACCACAATTTAGTACATGAAATGACCGTTATGCAGTTTTGGGTACGGCGCGGTTTGCTCATTAAGTTTCTCTTTCCTGTTAACCTTTCATAATGCTCTTTCCCGATTTCTAGCGTAAATTACAGTATTTTGTGTGGCAATTAATCGCGAATTTCGTGATGGAATTTGAAAGAATATGAAGCTCAAACTTTCTGTATTTGATTGATTTTTCTTTCAGTGTCGGTGTTGTGCCTGAAATCATATTCTAAAAAGATGATGAAATCGAAGTCGAAAAAACCTAACGCCTTTTCCGGCAATGTAATTCGTCGTTGTGTAATTATCGATAGTGCTTTTCTACAATCGATACTTGCGCGCGCTCATTTGAATTTGATTTCATTAATCATCATTTTAGCACGAGTCTAAACTCGAAATATATCGAAAATCTTGGTTTTAAAAAAGCAGTTTTATAGTAATATTTAAAATAAACAATTAACTAATTTATTTTAACTAATTAATAAATTAATTTAATAATTAATTAACCAGTTTTTCAAATAATACTGTACAACTATAAATGCGGTAGTTTTTTTTATGAATTGAAACCATAACTAAAGATCCATACTACGGTATTAGAGTAGACATAGTTAATTTTGCAAACAATCTAATAATTATTATTTTTTATAACATAAAATAGATGTTGTATCAATAGTTTATAAAGTATCAGACTTTAAAGAAATATGAAGTATCATAAGTTATAAACAAAAACAGTGGGTAATTATATTCTTCTAAAAATTTACTACATTTACAGTTGTATTGGATGTTTAAGCGAGGTTTTGCCTTCTAAAGAAAATTAAGAAATTTATAGTTTTATAATAATATGTAAAATAAACAATTAATTAATTTCATGATAATTAATTAGTCGGTTATTTCAAATAATACTGTACACAACCATAAATGTGGTATTTTTTTAGAAAAAAAACCACAATTAAACATCAATACAACTGTAAACATAGTTAATTTTGAACAAAATCTAAAAAATATTATTTTTTATAAAGCAAAACACGTTGTAATTATTTAATTTATAAAATACAAGGAAACGTTTTTTTATAAATATATATTATTTTTGAAAATTGGTTAAGTTTTTAAAATTGATATCATGTTACTGTTATTCCCATAAAATTAAAATGTTTTAAAATGAAATTTTTATTATGACGGATAGAAAAGAAGTGTGACGTCCGAGATAAATAGACGCACTACCCTAATTATACTATTAGAATGTTCCTCGTTTTCTATCCTTTAACAAGTGCGATAATAAAATTATCATACCATGTTACTAGAGTCGGGGATGAGGATAACTGAACAGAGGGTTTTAGAATATAAAAACATTTATTTCTTAATAATTACAAAGGGGGATGTTTACATTGGTTATAATAATTTGGAGCAGAAGAGCCGTGACAGGAATCCTTAGAGCAGCATGAAAAATGATTACAAGGGTTAACGTTATCACAAAGGGGCTTAATTAGGTTTTAATTTGGATTAGAGACTTACCGTTTTAGCCGAGTGGCTGGAACCTTTCAAGAGTCAGGTGCTAGATCTCGAGGTGGCCTCGCAGTAGATGTTGCCTAGGCTGGTATGTCAGTGTTGGTTGATGTTGACGATAAGTCCGTGTTGGGTATCTTGGTCAGCAAGTGGTGATGGTCCTCACAGACGACCGGAACTTGACTACAGTATACAATTCCTCAGCTAGGAATCACAGGGATAACTTTCAAGGATTTAGGATTTCTTCTTGGTTAATTTGACAGGTTAAGGACAAACTTCGCGTATGCGGAGGACAAGGATAGAATTCTTCGCTAGATTCGCAAAGACGGGTTGAAGATCTCGACGAAGACTGACTAGAGCCCAACGGCAGGGTAAGGAATCGGTTTTCAGACTTCGGATGTTCAGAGCGAGATTGCCAGTTGAAGGTTCACTAATTGGCAGAAGTTCACGGCGGAAACTCACTAACTGGTAGAGGATCTCGACGAAGACTGGTTAAGGATTACGACGAAGACTGACTTCGGTTGTAGAGCGAGACTACTAGTTGAAGGTTCTCGAAGACTGATTGAAGATCTGAGTCCAACGGCACGGTAAGGAGTCGGATTGTTGACTCACTGGTTCACAAGTCAAAGTTCGGATGTAGAGCCTAACGGCACGGTAAGGAGTCGGATCTTTGACTGACTAACGGTGGCAAATTCGCCGGTTTTTATACAGGGTTTAATGGGCAATAAGGTCAATTGCCCTAGTTTTTACCCTTCTGATTCCAGGTATTCGGGGGAAATCATGCGGGCATTCGTGTTCCGCGGAAGGGTTCGAAGATGCTTTTAACTTAAGTTTCCGATGAGCAATAGCGGAAGGCACGTGTTATTGCATGATAGATGTATCAGATCTTGATAACAGGAGTTCGAAGACACCTTCGAGAGGGTGGTTTGTCATTTCCATGATTCAATATTTCTAATTATGCGGATATCGGACTCAAGGTGTACTGATGAACAATTTTATAAGTTCTTTGACCCGCTGAGTAAGACATTGGATCAATACTTGAATGCTCCTGTTCTTTAGAATGAATACAATAATTGATTTCTAATTATAAAGTTAATAAGTGACATGATGTCACAGAAGAAATAAAATATTATAAATTATAACATTCAAAAAAAGTAAATGCGCGCACGGAGCGTGCATTTGTTCTTGTAATTCATAAATACGAGTGCGTCTGACATTTAGTTTCTCTTTCTCGCGATTCATCTGATGCTCTGTCTGCATTTGATCCGTTTCCGAAAATGAATATTTCATCATAAAATATTCATTCTCTGGTCAAAGCTGGAATGAAATATTATTTTTATGGGACTCAAGACTACACAAGACCCTACATTTTTAGTAAGTTGTCTCCATATCTCCCATAAAACCTTTTTTTAAAATATATACGCTCACAGGGCCGAATTTAGAATCATTTTGAAAAATTTCTATTTTCGCGGAATTCTAAGTCCGTTTATCCAACGCCCTTAAATGAAATACCCGAGATGGAATTCACAGCTAGGTACATAATTAATTTAATAATTAGCACAATTAAAAAAATTTATCCATTTTTTCGTGCGTCTTTGTAGAAGCCAGATTTACGATATAAAATCTATGTACTACCTTTCATCAGCAATTTATCATCTAATTTTCATAATATTTGAAAATTCAAAAGATTCAAAAATTAAACTTCTCGTAAGCAAGTTTCACATTTATTTTACAAAGAGAAAACGTTTTTCAGTTTCTTACAACAAAACTGTATTGAAAACGTTGAAAAACTTTCGTCATTAAAGTTAGAGCCCTTGCGATCAGTTTTCAATTGAGTGAAGTTTTAATTTCTTTCGATTCAGAATAGATACTGTATATCATGAATTAAAAATAATTTAGTCGATAGACAGAAAACTTAGAGACTTGGTAGAGAGAGATACCAAAAAAATATTCCATTAAGAAAAAGTTTTGCGATGTACGGTTCATTGATCTCGAATTAGCCGTCAAGATTGAAGTTTCCTTAAAGACGGAAACCAGTGAAAGGGCCGGCTGTTAGTTCACTGATCTACTTCAGGGTTTATCCGAGCAGTAATATACGTAGCTCTGCAGTTCTGAAGTATCGAATGCCAGATTGTATAGTTCAAATGACTCCTTAAATTGGTATTAAACGATTTTCGATTGAAGATAATATTTTATTGATAATTTTCATTTTAGAAAACATACAAAACTCCACTTTGCGCAAATATTCGCATTGGCTGAAACCCAAAAATGCACACGCAATAGGCAAAAGTAGTTTTTCAATAAAATATAATATTTCCCCAGTGTCGATAATATTTTGGCACTATAATAATTTAAAATTAAATTTATACACAGAGGTATCTTTCATTTTATAAATAGATTATTGATAAATGTTTGAAGTTTTCAAAAGATAATTATGCAAATGTAGATATTACCTAATTAAAAATTTTGATGACGAATTAACTTTTTAAATTGAATTGGACTGAAGTTTCAAGGTAAAACACCGTTATGTATTTATAAATGACAATTTAGATTTTTTAAATATTCTCCCTTAAAAAATAATTTTGTTAATTAACATTAAAAAATCATAGTTAAAACTGAAAACCTGACACAAGAAACAATTTTTTAACAAAAGAAAGGATTCTAAACAATTTCAGAGCAAAGGATTTTAAAATGCTTTAAGGGATTTCAGAAGTACAGTCTGTTCAACAAGAGCGTGTACGCGATATTTCGAAAACTATTGGAGATTTTTGAACGTTTTTTTTTTAAATTAAAGGACGTTCAAAGGACTAATGCGCAATTACCTAATAAATGGTTCAGTCCCCATCGTTGTCTAGAATGGCCTGGCACCTTTTTCGCATGATTTCCACCAATTTTTTTTAGCATCCCCAAACATGGACCTTCACTGGGTGTTTAACGGTTCGCTAAAGAAATCTACTGCTGGCGGTAGACCAGGCATACTTTAGGGAAACCCATACCCAGAACGACGCTTTATCAGAAAAAATGACATTCGACCAGTCAGGGTCGAGATTTTCAGCAGATTTTCAGTCCTTTTGTTTTTTTTATGGATTTTTGAGAGCAGAGGTTTTTGCCTCGTGGTACGGTACTCTATCTTCGATTCAGCCAAATGCTGTCGAATGGTGTTGATACTAATGTAGACTCCCTTGTTGGCTAGTATAGCCTTGGCATCTCGCAATCCTAGAGTAGGGGTACGCTTGAACAGCTGCACGATCGCTTTATCCTCCTTGCTGGTTGTTACTCCAGATATGCCTCTTTCAGGAAGATCGTCGACAGTTCCATCGGCTTTATACCGCTCAACCCACTTCACAATGAACGAATTTGACTTTCTCAAGTATTTAGTAGCCGCTGTGACGGACATTTTTGGTCCTTTTGGATGGGAACACAAGAAGACGGCTTCAAAACGTTTAGCGTAAACAGAACTCATTTTCGTTCGCGTGCGTTCTCTCGGACGGTTCGAGCGATACTGAAGCGGCATCATAAACGCGCATTAGTCCTTTGAACGACCTTTAATTTAAAAAAAAAAAGTTCAAAAATCTCCAATAGTTTTCGAAATATCGCGTACACGCTCTTGTTGAACAGACTGTATGCAAAATAATTCAGATTTCTTAATCTTTGAATAATTATAAGCACTTATTATTCCTTGTCTAGTTTCAGGAACCTCAATAAAAAGTTTCATAAAATTCCTTTGAATTTCATAAAATTACTGAATATTCATTGATTTTTCTTGCAATTCCACAAAATATTGATTTATGTATATACTTCTTAAAATTAATTAAAATTCTATGAAATCTTATGAAATTCCTTTTAAATTTGTAGAGTCACATAATATTCCTTAAAGTTACTTAAAATTCTTTAAAATATCGTTAAATTTTTTTAATTACTCAAAATCCTATGAAATCTCGCCAATACTTTTAAATTTTTTTTAGATTCAATAAATCCGCACCAATTAAAAATATAAATTAAATATAAATTAAATATCTGAAAAACACAATAAATTTAATAAAAGTCCTTAAAATACCCTGAAATCCTTTAATATTTCTAAAATTTCAATAAAATTCTTTAAATTTTGTGAAAACTCTGGAAATCTCTTAAAAGTTCTTAATATTGCGTTTTTTTGTAAGAATGTCTTTTAAATTTTACGTCCTAAATGCGTCTTCAGAACATTTTAAAAATCTCTTTAAATTTCGTGCCAGCTGAGATGCCATAGAATATCGTTAAATCCCAGAAATTAAGAATAAATATTGTAAAACACCTTTAAATTTCGCAAAAATATATTAAAATTCCTTAAAATCCTATGAAGTCTCGTAAACTTCCTTAATATTTCTTGAAATCCCTTGCAAAATCTTAAAAGTCCTAAAAAGACTAGTTATCCTATTATAAAAAGAACATGCATTTCAGCTAACTTCATAGCGTTACCTTACTGCTCACTTCATGCGTAACCACTGGTTACGCATGAAGTGAGCAGTAAGCCTAATGACGTAAGCGTACTAACCTCAAAATATTTCAAATACGAAACACGCGCGCTCAAGCGCGCGATCGGGCTCGTCTTATAAAATATTGTTAAATCTCTATAAATTATTTAAAATATAAAATTCCTTCGCAAAATCTCAAAAACTTTTCTAAAGACCCTGAAAATTCTTTAAAAATTTAAAAAATTTGATGTAAATGTAGTTGAATTTAAATTAAAAAAGTGTTGTTTCGATAGTCTTAAAATTGATAAATTCTAAATTGAAGTAACGTGATTTTGTATCTTTTCTGTATTTGAATATTATAAATTGTCCATACAATGTTTTCAGCGCGCGTATAATATTACCTGTTGATAATATTTAACTTTTTTCTTGGTGAATGTTTTAATAATATTATTATTACTGTGTTCAATACCTCCAGTCTTGAAGAAATCAAATTTGTGAACTCTCCTCTAGCTCATCTGTAGCAATTTAATCCCGCGAGTTTCCGTTAAAATCTTCCTATCTCCTATCTCAGTTCACATCCCCACTCGGCAACAAGCATGTCGACCTACCCCCACCGGCTACTTAAGAAACTTCATCTCCCTCGCGAAATCATTTCGCGTCTCCTCACTCGTTGCTTTGCACGAACTCCTAGGATCAGAAGTAAGCAAGCATTACTTTACCGGTGTTTTACACACTGCAAAAGACGCTCGAGGAAATGCTGCTGCTTCGGGAAATTCGACTCAGCTTCCCTTTTTCAGTCTTACGAATGTGCCTGTCTAGAATCCTTTTAAGCTTGATTCACGAGACATATTACTTAAATCACGTTAACCACACTACTCTATAGTCTACTCAGACCTTTGAAGAACGAAATTAAATTGCAACACTAATTTAAATATATTTTCACAAACGTACAGCTCTCTAGTTTCCTTTCTCTATATTATAAAAAGGGGCCATCCATAAACTACGTGGACAATTTTTCACCACTTTTTGATACCTCCCCCCCCTAACCCCTGTAGACAGCTGTGGAACTTTGACGAAACCCCTCCTCCCCCCTACTATGTCTACGTGGACTTTTGATATTTTATGAAAATATAAGAATTATATGCGTAGAACGATGTGCAAGCACAATATAAACAATTCGAATATATCTCGAGTGTATATCTTGACTCATTTCAGTATATTTTTCGCAAATTTATCGTATTTAACGTGTATCCACGTGGATTCTAGCTCGACCCCCACGGCCCCCCTCGTGAACAAGCGTGGAAATTTGCCATACCCCTCCTCCTCCCCTAAAATGTCCACGTGGTTTATGGATGGCCCCAAAGACCTCTCCATCGCTATATCAAAAATTAAGAATGACCAGGCTTTTTATGCTTGAATGTACCCCTTTTGGCCATTCCCACTTTTATCAGTGATTGTACACTGACCCTTTGTAAGTTGGACCCTCTTTAGTTGGACCCTCTTTAGCGTGAAAATGAAATTTTCACGCTTGGCTCATTCTGCGTCCCCCCCGAGCGTCCATTGACAGCCTACATTGAAGTGCCGGCGCTCGAAGTGACCTCGAAGTCAGTGCCGTACTGCGTAGCCTGCGTAGTATTGAAATGAACGAATCTTGAGCACGGGTTCAGAGTCTACATATATACGGTCCTGAGTGGTGACGTAATAGTGCTCGCTCGTTCTATTTTAATCGCTTTCGCTAGTTGTCCAATTGGACCCGAGACTGGACAACTTACGAAGGGTCAGTGTACTAACAAAAAGTGGACACGTTCATTTTTATCTTTGACTATACCGTTATCCGGTTCATTCATAAAGTAAATACTTTTGATTAAGGGGTAAGACCACTCTAGAATTTTTAAAAAATCGTTTTTTTCAGCTTAAACAGCACTTTAGAGTCTTAAAAACAATACCCACTTGGTCCTATAGCGAAAAAAAAAATGTTAATATATTTACAACTGGCTTGGTATCGCGCCAGTACCGCCGGGCGGATATCGGTACTGGCGCGGTATTGGCATAATACCACCTGGAAAACGGTTGGGTACTGGCATTCGCCCGAAATGTCACTCGGCTGGGAGTTGTCTGTCGGTACTGGGGCGGTACTGGAAATTGTATGTTGCCAGTACCGAAAGTCTCTACTGGCGCGGTAATGGCATTCGTCCGAAATGTCACTCGGCTGGGAGTTGTCTGGCGGTACTGGGGCGGTACTGGAAATTGTATAATGCATGTACCGAAAGTCTATAATGACGCGGTACTAGTATTCGTCCGAAATGTCACTCGGCTGGGAGTTGTCTGTCGGTACTGAGGCGGTACAGGCATTACACTGAGAAATTATGTACAATGAAAAAATAAAAAAAATGTCTTAAAAACAATTATTAATCAAGAACATGTTTTATTCGTAGATATATTATGGGTATACTTATAACTAATCGATATTTGTAAATTTTAACGTATGTATAACAAATAAAATTTCGCACGCAACGCGGGGGGAATCGAACGCATGACCTACGGGACGCGAGTCCACCTACCTAACCATTACCCTAAGCTCTCGAGATGATGGTAACACATTTCTTCCACGGTACACTCAACCATACACAAATATTAAATTATCTCAAGATAATTTCATTAAAAAAAGCTTTCGCCTTAACAATGAATAAAATACGTATATAAAATTTTTCATATTTTTAATGTTCACTTTTTCAGAACATAAAAGCGTAATATAGAATATTTTACTGGCAGAATAACAATTTTTTACGGAAAAAAAAAC
Organism: Synergus itoensis; assembly: GCA_904066005.1. Taxonomy (NCBI): domain Eukaryota; kingdom Metazoa; phylum Arthropoda; class Insecta; order Hymenoptera; family Cynipidae; genus Synergus; species Synergus itoensis. Next base: position 56,837 of record CAJFCP010025619.1, read on the forward strand.
TGCGCAACAAAATTATTCGGTTGGCTCAAAAAATTTCAATTTTTTTTACCGAAAACTTATTGTTCGGTAATTTCTGAATTACAAATTTTTTTCGTATACATCTGAACTGTGCTGACGTTCGAAAGAAGTCCCAAGTTGGATTCTAGCCAAAACACTTTAATCAGTGGTGGGGTAGTACAGAAACAGTACCTCGCCAAGGCTTGGCAGAACTTCTCAAGTCGGCTTCTAGCCAACACTTGGACTTCCTACTGGGGAAGTACTAAACCAGTACCGCGCCAACGCTCGTAAAAACTCCTAAGTCGGATTCAGGACAACACTTGGACTTCTTACTGGGGCAGTACTAAACCAGTACCGCGCCAACGCGCGGCAAAACTCCTAAGTCGGATTCAGGACAACACTTGGACTTCCTACTGGGGCAGTACTAAACCAGTACCGCGCTAACGCTCGGCAAAACTCCTAAGTCGGATTCTAGCCAACTCTTGGACTCCGCACTGGGGCAGTACTATACCAGTACCACGCCAACGCACGGCACAATTCCCTAAGGTGGCTTATAGCTAGCACTCGAACTCTGTTCTGGGGTAGTACTATATCAGTACTGCGCCAACGCCCGGCACAACTCCTAAGTCGGATTCTAATCAACACTTGGACTTCATACTGGGGCTGTACCTAACCAGTACCGC
>CAJFCP010025619.1:62516-88622 GCA_904066005.1 Synergus itoensis
ATCGTACTCATAAATCCGACCAATTTATCATTATGACTTTCTTCGATAACAAAAGTTAACAACCCTATAAGATTTATGAAATTCAGAAAATGAAAATTTTTCAGAAAAGTCAAGACAAGAAAAACTTTTCTTTTTGAATGGTATTACAACTTTTTGAATTTTCTTGAAAAATGTAAAATTCAAATTTTGAGCCAAATAACACGAGATACAGAGAAAATGATAATATACATAATTATTCGTTTCAAAAAGTTCTACAAATGTCACCTTGACTATTGTTTGTTTAGGGGGTCCCAAAACGTGGACATTTGACAAAATATGGGGGGTCAAATTTTATACAAATCTAATACATTCTCTCTGATGAGAATGTAATAAAAATCAAATAAATTTTTAAAAACAAAAATATTCTCTTGATCATATTATCACATGCTCTTAGTGCTTGCAATTTTAGAAAGCTTAATTTATAAATATGTATACAAAATTAAGAGCGAAAATAGGTGAAGTTGAAAAACGTAAAGTCGCGCGCCTTGGCGCGCGAGAGACATCTCGTATTGTAAATGTTTAGAACGACTCAATAGCTCTTGTTTCCCACCCCGTCGAGCGGGCGGCCGCGAGTTCGGTCGCGCGCTCTAAACACTCTACTACCTGTTTACTGCTGTAACATTCCAACGACTTCGAATTTTGGAAAATTACTTTACCAGTATATTCTATGCATGTTCTAGATTGGATTTATGCAAAAAAAAAAAATCGATTTTTTGAAACCGTCACTCGGGTTGACCCCCTTAATAAAGGACTCTAAACAATTTCAAATCAATGGATGAACACATGATCCAGGTTTGGTTCAATTTTGACAGCCCAAGATCGGCAAATGTTATTGGGCCAATATCGGAATTTTAATCGGCCCAGTGTTGTTCCAGTATTGGCACAGTACATTTGCATTTCAAATTTGTCAAGCTTACCCCGAAGCATGGCCCAGGAATGGCCCATTACACTGGTCAACAAAATATGACCTGTGTGGGGTTGGGATGAGACATACCATTTCCATGGTAGTTTTCTGTGCTGAATCCAAATCTGACCTCCATTTTTCTCCAACATGTCAAGTTTTTGAGATTTTTTGAGTTCAATATTTTTTCAAAAAATCACAAATCGTGTGATAAAAAGGTGAAAAAATTTTTTTCAAACAAAGCGAGACATGTTTTCGATGCGTTTTTTAACGCAGAATCCACTGTTTTTTTTTTGTTTTTTCGATATCTCATATAGTTTTTGAGATAATTTAAAAAAACAAAAAAAAAAAAAACACGAAAAAAATGGTTTTACGAAAATCCTTATATTTAAGTGAATAAATTTTATTTTTTAGTCACTCTGGTGTCCTTCTCTTCGTTTTTTGATGCAGAAAAAATTGCAAAAATATTTACAGTTCCAGCTGTAACGGTTTGAAAGATAGAAGGCAGAGAACTTGTCTCTTTCTAAAGAGTTGCCAATTTGACGGTTTACAAGTACTCGCGGCGAATCATTGTACTTTTTCTAATATCTCATTGCATTGATGTCCTTAATGTTTGCAATAACAATAATAATAATAATTCAATAATTTAAAAAATATATTTATAAGCTGCTACTACTCCCTAGAAACTTTTTCTTCTGCATGCTCGACAGTGATGAGCATTTGGTTCATCAGTCATGAGCCTCCAGCAGTAGTCTGCTAAAGTGTTCACACTCCGCTTACCTTGGTATCTCTTTTCGATTTCAGCGATGTCTTGATGAAACCGTTCTCCGTGTTCATCACTGACTGCCCCTAAATTCTCTGGGAAGAAGTCCAAGTGCGAGTGAAGAATGTGAATCTTTAGTGACATGTTCACTTTCAATTCCTTGAAGTTCTGCAGCATAGTGTTTGTAGCAGGTGTTTGTAGTTTCTGGATTTTGTGTTCCCCAAGAAATTGTTTATGACAGCTTTTACTGACAACCAAATTTTTCTCTCAAGGTCAGTCAAAGTTGTTTCAAAATCACAATCCAACATTAGTTGTCGGATTTGGGGTCCCTGAAAAACTTCTTCCTTGATTTTAGCTTCACTAAGCTAACATTTAAATTAATATTTTATTTAACCTCATAAACACTATGCTGCAGAACTTCAAGGAATTGAAAGTGAACATGTCACTAAAGATTCACATTCTTCACTCGCACTTGGACTTCTTCCTAGAGAATTTAGGGGCAGTCATTGATGAACACGGAGAACGGTTTCATCAAGACATCGCTGAAATCGAAAAGAGATACCAAGGTAAGCGGAGTGTGAACGCTTTAGCAGACTACTGCTGGAGGCTCATGACTGATGAACCAAGTGCTCATCACCGTCGAGCATGCAGAAGAAAAAGTTTCTAGGGAGTAGTAGCAGATTATAAATATATTTTTTAAATTATTGTATTATTATTATTATTGTTATTGCAAATATTAAAGACATTAATGCAATGAGATATTAGAAAAAGTACAACGATTCGCCTCGAGTACTTGTAAACCGTCAAATTGGCAACTCTTTAGAAAGAGACAAGTTCTCTGCCTTGTATCTTTCGAACCGTTACAGCTGGAACTGTAAATTTTTTTGCAATTTATTCTGCATCAAAAAACTAAGAGAATGACACCAGAGTGACTTAAAAATAAAATTTATTCACTTAAATATAAGGATTTTCGTAAAACCATTTTTTTCGTTTTTTTTTTTGTTTTTTTAAATTATCTCAAAAACTATATGAGATATCGAAAAAACAAAAAAACCAGTGGATTCTGCGTTAAAAAACGCATCGAAAACATGTCTCGCTTTGTGTGAAAAAAATTTATTCACCCTTTTATCACACGATTTGTGATTTTTTGAAAAAATATTTAACTCAAAAAATCTCAAAAACTTGACATGATGGAGAAAAGCGGAGGTCAGATTTGGATTCAGCACGGAAAACTACCATAGAAATGATATGTCAAATCCCAACCCCACATAGGTCATATTTTGTTGACCAGTGTTACTGGGCCGAAAGTCGGTATTACTCTGGCAATCCATGTTGGACGTTATAAAGTCAGAGACCGGCCAGTAAAGGCCCATTAAAGCAGGCCCGGCAGATAATGTGGGTACGGTGGGTAGTACTACCCACCCGGAAAATTTCATGTGGGTAAAATACCCACCCGGAATTTTATGGCATTTTTGGGAAAATGAATCACCACGAAGTTTTGTACATTGTTTTATTTATTTAAAAACTTCCCCCCTCCCACCCCACTTCTCCCCATTCTACTACTACCCACCCGGGCCGAACGTGATCTGCCGGGCCTGCATTAAAGGGCCGAAAGTCGGAATGACTACGTCAAACCATATTAGAAGTAGAAAATCCAGAGTCTGGCCCAGCAGTGTCACTTTACTGGACCAAAAGTCGGTATTTTACTCCGGCAAATCATGATGGAGGTTAAAAACTCAGAGTTCGGACCAGTAACAGACCATCAAAGTGATAAGCCTCCCATTGAGAGTAAGATATTTTAGACGGGTTTTTTAATGCAGAGGCTGTAAATGGTTTTGGTTGCTTTATTTATCTAATCTCCTTACTGTAGTGAATACGTTAAGGGCATGTGAAACTTCGAAAAATTATGAGTTTCAAATAAACCAACTTTACGGCTACAAAAATGAATATCTTGTCCTGAAAATTTGGAAAACGGTAGAGAACATTTAAACCGACCGATATTGACTCTTTTTATCTTGTACAATGAAAAAAAGTTTCGAATTGCGGAATATTGCAGCCTAATAAATTGGAAAAAGCAAATATATACAGGGTGTCCCATTCTAACTTGGACAGCAGGATAACTCGAAACTTTGCAAAGTATTCGAAAAATGTTTCGGATAAAAGTTGTATTGGTTCAGAGGGGGTCAACTGATGATGTCGTCAAAATTTACCTTGAACTTTATTTTCAAGGTTATTTTAAAGATTATTTCAAGGTCAACTTTGTTTTTTTAAATGGAAACCCCTATTTTTGACCCCGGATTTAGTAAGAGCGGGAAATTCTATGTTCAAATATGTACACAAGTCATCGGTAAATTTTAACCTTGAAGTCAATTAAAGGTCGTTTGAAATCAACAAAGTTTTCCCGGAGGTCAAGGTCATTCCTCCAGTAAATTTCAACGAGGAATTCAATGATGACCTTCAATTTGATCTTGAGCTTGATTTTAAAGATCATTTCAAGTTCAACTTTGATTTTAAGTAGGAACCCCTATTTTTGACCACGGATTCAGAAAGAGCGGGAAATTCTACCTTCAGATGAGGCATAATTTGTGGGGTTCGGGAGGTTCAGGTAGGTTATCTGCGGGACTCCATAACAGTAGAGGCCACTGATTATTTGCGAATAGTGCCCAGTCTCTCCTCACACTCCACCAACCCTTTACCCCTCACATACCCCTCCCCTCTCCCCTCTCCCTTCCCCACCCTCTCAAGTTTATTTATTTATTATTTATTTTTTACTGCAGTCTTTCTCTTCGGCTTATTTATTTAGGTTTATTTACTTTCGTTACTATTCGCTACTATTTTCATGAATTGCAGCGAAAATAACCCATGACTTGTGTACATACTTGAACGTAGAATTTCCCGCTCTTTCTGAATCCGCGGTCAAAAATAGGGGTCACTACTTAAAAACAAAGTTGAACTTGAAATGATCTTGAAAATCAAGCTCATGGTCAAATTGAAGGCCATCATTGAATTCCTCGTTGAAATTTATTGGAGGAATGACCTTGACCTCCGGGAAAACTTTGTTGATTTCAAATGAGCTTTAATTGACTTCAAGGTTAAAATTTAACGATGACTTGGGTACATACGTGAACATAGAATTTCCCGCTCTTTCTAAATCCGGGGTCAAAAATAGGGGTTTCCATTTAAAAAACCCAAGATGACTTTGAAATAATATTGAAAATCAATTTCAAGGTCAAATTTGACGTCATCATCAGTTGACCCCCTCTTAACCATATAATTTTTATCCGAATACTTTGCAAAGTTTCGAGTTATCCTGCTGTCCAAGTTAGAATGGGACACCCTGTATAAAAATAAACCTGAATGGCCTACCTTTGTTTGTAGGCAAGTCATAAAGTTAATTTTTTTATTTTGCCAATTACTGATTATGATTGATCAAATAAACCAATTTTTTTGCTACAAAAATGAATACTTTTTCCTGAAACTTTGGAAAAGAGAATAGAAAATTAAAACGGACCGTTATTGACTATTTTTATCTCGCAAAATTAAAAAAAAGTTTTGTCTTGCTAAATTCGATTGACCCGTCGAAAAAGTATCACATGGAGGGTCGCGACGGATAGCTGATCGTGGATAGGAGAGCTGGAACTTCAGTCGTTGAAAGTAGACGATCGACGAGATTACAGAGGTTAGCCGGTTCAGGGTGTTTAGAGCCAGCTTGGGTGAAGATCTTAGTGATATGCTACCTAGGCGAGGGTGCTGGAGTCTAGCAATATGCCAGCTAGGTCCAGCTTGTTTTAGGGCGGAGTCGCGTGGTGAGGACAGAACTGCATGGAGGGAGATGCGCGAGATGCATTTTCTCGGTTTCTGCGCTTGCCCACGCCCCCGTTCCGCTACACTGGCGGTGTAAGTGGAAAGTGTCTTCGCCGTGCCGTAGTTAAACGTAAGTCTGAGTATTTCGAGACGAAGATTTTTTTCCTTTTCCCCTAAGCTATTTTATTTATATTCTTATTCTACACGTTTGTTTCCGAGATAGCAATGTCGTTTAGTTTATGCGCATGGGCATATATCAAAAGGGCCGAAAGTGGGAAATAATTTGTAATTAAGGAAGATATTAATTTAGCACTGACCCAGTATCGATAGAAAGCAGTTTTTTTATCGCCAAAAATTTTTATTCTGCCAATAAAATATCCTATTATATCAATCAATACTACGGTTTTATTTTCTCTAAAAGTGAACATTAAAAGTATTAAAAATTTCATATACATATTTTATTTATTGTTAACGCAAAAGCACTTTTTGATGAAATCATCTCGAGATAATTTGATATTTGTGTATGATTGAGTGCATCGTAAAAAAAATGCGGGATACTATATCATGAGTTAGGGTAGTGGTTTAGGTTATTGACTTCCGTCCCATAGGTCGTGCGTTCGATTCGCTCCGCGTTGTGTACGAAATTTTATTTATTATATAAGCGTTAAAATTGAAAAATATCGATCAGTTACAGGTATATCCATAATATATCTACGAATAAATCATGTTCTTATTTAATTGTTGAATTTCTAAGGTCCAAGAATCAAAACTCAGAGTAAATAAACTAAAAGATTGTATTTGTTCATTAATAAAGAAGAAGTTTAATTAACATTATTAAAGAATAAGGTTAAACTATTGAGAGCTTCGTTCATCTCAGAGTAGCTTAGCTAACTAACGTGCCATGACGTGCGGCATCACAGTATATACATATACAGTCTCACTAGTACACGCATACCAGCACTCTACCCAACTTATACTATAGGTGTGTTGATAAGGCTTGTATTATGATACAGTATGAATGTACCTTATATTTCAACACGCCTCCTTACATTTATATTGTAACATTTATTTTATATTCATTAAATCTCTGAATTTTTCAAATTTGATTTTACATAATGATTTAGTGAGAATATCAGCTACATTCTCTTCCGAATCAATTTTACAAACTTTAATTTCTTTTTCTTTAACACAGTCGTGGACAAAATAATAATGGATTTCAATATGCTTTGAATTTTTAGTAAAGTTGCCGTATTTAGCTATCTCTACAGCACCAGAATTGTCTTCATAGATATTTGTCGGCTTTACTTTATCAATCTTAAATATTTTCATTAACTCTTTCACATATTTGATTTCACTCACTGCTTCTGATAACGCTACATATTCTGCAAACGTTGATGCTTTAGTTACACATTTTTGTTTTCGCGATTTCCAATAAATTACATTTCCGAACAATCTAATTATATATCCGGTGGTAGATTTTCTATCTGTGTTATCACCTGCCCAATCAGCATCTACATAACAATCTAAGATTTCACAGTTTTCGTTCTTAGTATAACATAATTTTAGATCTTTCGTTGAGTACAGATATTTTAATATTCTCAAGGCATACTTAAAATGAGTTTTATCGTAACAATTTTGAAAGCGACTTAAATAGTTTACACTGTAACTAATGTCTGGTCTAGTACTTGAACTTATATATAATAAGGCACCTAACAAGTTTCTATACTGCATGTTTTCTTCAATTATATTAGATTTTTCAATTTTGAGATTAGTTTCCATAGGAGTATGATACAACTTTCCATTTTCAATTTCGTATTTTTTAGCTAATGACTCTATATATTTTGTTTGACTCAATTTCATTTTATTATTATCAAGGTCATAATCAATATTCATTCCTAGATATTCTTTTATTTCACCCAATTCTTTTATCTTGAATCTTTTCGCTAACAATCCTTTTATCATTTGTAATTTTCCCTTATTTTTACTACACATGAGTATATCATCTACATAGTTTAAAAGGTATACAGTGTCATTTCCTTCTCCATGAACGTATATGCATAATTCTATGTTACTTTTTTTAAATCCTAGAGTTTCAATATACTCATCAAAGCATGTATACCAGTCTCTTGGACTTTCGCTCAAACCATACATTGATTTTAGAAGTTTACATACTTTATTTGTGCCATCTTCGTAACCTTTTGGTTGATTGATATATACTTCCGCGATTATTTTACCATATAGAAAAGCCGAATTTACATCTACTACTTCTATGATTAAGCCGTTTTGACAACAAAAAGAGAGCAAGAATTTCAAAGCTTGACTGCTTGCAACCGGGGAATATATATCGTTAATAACATTTCTTTGTTGGAACCCTCTAACAACTAATCTAGCCTTATATCTACCATTTGCTTTACGTGTATATATCCATTTTGAATCTATTACAGGTTTATCTTTGACTCTGTCAACTAGAACCCAAGTTTTATTTTCATTTATACTTTCCATTTCATCATTCATAGCTTTTATCCATTCTTTATTTTCATCACATTCTATCGCTTCCTCATAAGTATTTGGTACACATGTATTTATGAAATTTACAGAAATAGTATGCGTAACAGGATTTCCGAACCTATTTACAGGACTTCTTTTTCTTTGCGATCTCCTTTCAACCATTAAACCCTTTCTATTTGTACTATCATCGGTAGTTTGATTACTTTTGTTTTCGTTATCTATAAGGTCATTCATGTTACTCTCTTCATACTCATCACATTTCTCACTTTCATTATTGTTATTTTCGCATCTTAGGAACATTTCATTGTCGTTTTCGTCATTTATATCATCGATTTCGAAGCAAACTAATTCATTTTCATCTTCAATTACTTTAACATGTCTTGCATTTATTATTTTGTTATCTAACAAAACTCTATAACAATTTGTATTGTATCCTACTAAAGTTCCTATTTTTGCTTTATTGTCCCATTTACCTTTTCTTAAGATTTCTGGTACTCGTACAAAAACTTTACTACCATAGATTTTTAAATGTTTAACATTCGGTTTTTTATTAAAAAATATTTCAAATGGAGTTTTATTTTCTCGTGTATTGGCTATTGTACGGTTTTTTAAATAAGCAACTGTTTTCATTATTTCTGGCCAATACTTATGATTTATTTTTGCTTCTCTAGCTAAGCATCTACCCATATCCATTGCTGATCTGTTATATCTTTCAGCTACTCCATTTAACTCGTGTACATATGGTGGACATGGTAAAATTTCAATTCCTTTACTTTTTGCAAAATTGAAGATTTCTTTATTTAAATACTCTTTACCATTATCACATTGTACCTTTTTTATACATTTACCAAATTGATTTTCGACTAAATTAACGAATTCAATAAAACAGGCGGCTGTCTCATCTTTACTTCTGATACAATAAATCTTGGTACATTTACTAAAATCATCAATAAAGGTCAGAAAATATTTTTCTCCACCATAACCTGTGGTTCTATGTGGTCCATTTAAATCAGTATGAATCAATTCTAATATTTCTTTAGCATGTGCTTTCTTATTTTCAAACGGTACATTAGCCATCTTACTTTGTAAACAATTTGAACAAGTCATTTTTTCACTTTCTAATTTTTCTGGTAAACCATCTACTAATTTTTCATTTACTAGTTTATTTAAGTACTGAAAATTTACATGGCCAAGCGCTCTATGCCATTTTTCTTTTTCTTTTATTTTTACAGCATTTGTATGGATATTTCCTTCTACGTTATTACAAAAACTTTTCATGTAATACAAATCATTTATTTTTGATGCTACAGCTGTTAACTTTCTATTTTTATTATATATTTTTGCATAATTATTTCGAGCAATAATAGTATTATTTTCAGTAATTTTAGAAAAACTCAATAAATTTCTTTTCATACCTTTTACCAAGAAAACATTGTTTAAAATAATCTCTGTTTTGTCATAATAGTGTTAAATGTTGTTTTTACACAACCAATCTTAGTCGCTTTTAATATTTTATCGTCGGGCAAAATTACATCAATTGGGCTTTCTAAATTTTTACAATCGTATAAATATTTTTCATCGTTGACAATGTGGTGTGTACATCCGCTATCCAATAACCACTGAATCATATTTGGATTTTCACTCTTATATTCACTTAAGTTATTCACGTTTACTTTCACTATCTGTGTTGCCCATGCTTCGTGTGATGTGTCGTTGTGCTGATCGTCTCTCGCTGTCCGTTGATGGCTTGATCCTCGACCACGACCATAACCTCTTTGCGAGCCTCTACCATAAACTCTCGATGATCCTCTTTGGCCCCTTGGAGATGACTGTTCTCCTCGTCCTTGGTTCTGCGTTAAATGCCAGCAATCCTTGATATAGTGTCCAAACTTTCCGCATTTGTGACACTTTCCTTTCGCTTTCACGTTGAACGTACTTGCGTTTGTTTTACTTACACCTTTCTTCATATTTTTTTCTTGAATTTTTGATTTTACTAAATCTACCGTTCTCTCTTCTTCCGGTACTAAATCAATAAAGTCTCCAATATAGCAGTACTCTGTTGGTAGTGCTTTAATCATGTATCTCATCTTTTCTTCTTCTGTTATGCTTGCTCCTGCATTTTTCAATTCATTGCATGCTCTCTCAAAATCAATGAAAAATTCTTCGACTACACTGTAATCTTTTAATTTAATCTCTTCTAGTTTATTTCTATTTAATATTTGTAATGTCGTTGACTTATTTGAATACATTTTTTCTAACCTTTTTATCATTTCTAATGTCGTTTTACACTCATTTATATATTCAAGCTGCTTATCCGAAACTGCACTAATCAAAATCGTTTTTGCTTTTAAATCTAGCTTTTTCCATGCTCCTATTTCCTCAGTATCATTTTTTTCTCTTTGAGCCGGTTGGTTACATTCTCTATACTCCAAAATATTCATTAACCTAAATTTCCAACTGCTGAAATTTGCACCATCAAACACTGGGATTGAAATATCATCAATTTTTGAGTATTTAGCCATTTTGTCTTTCTCGTTTATACTTTCAGTAATTTCTCTATATAAAATCAATACCTTTTCTAATGTTTCCAGAAAGACTTTTCTTGCTTGCTTTATCTCTTTATTTATTTCTTCACTTGAATCGCTATCTTCTTCTTTTTCTTTATTTAGCCACTTATCAATCGTGGACATTTAATTCACCTGTGCTTTAAACTTTAATATTGCTCTCGAACTTTCATTACAGACCTGTATAACCTTAAATTTTACCATGCGGTCTCATAACCTTTTCATATTCAAGCGTATGTGCTCTTTTCCAATCCACTCACATCGGCTTCAAAATTAATTATTTTCACTGCACCTTTTTATTTCATTTCACTTTGTTACTCTGTTCTTTATATTTTCACATTATTTTTCCTTTTCGTGTTCAAACCAACGAGACATGTGGAAACTCCAAAAAGAAAACCACGCTCTGCTACCATGTTGAATTTCTAAGGTCCAAGAATCAAAACTCAGAGTAAATAAACTAAAAGATTGTATTTGTTCATTAATAAAGAAGAAGTTTAATTAACATTATTAAAAAATAAGGTTAAACTATTGAGAGCTTCGTTCATCTCAGAGTAGCTTAGCTAACTAACGTGCCATGACGTGCGGCATCACAGTATATACATATACAGTCTCACTAGTACACGCATACCAGCACTCTACCCAACTTATACTATAGGTGTGTTGATAAGGCTTGTATTATGATACAGTATGAATGTACCTTATATTTCAACATTAATAACATTTATTTTGCTTCCTCATAGAGGAAACTTTGTAGTGGTGACAAAAATCCAGTTTCTAAAAAAAGGTTTTTATGAACATATTTTAAGTGGAATACATCTAATATGATGTCCTGAAAAATTGTCCGTATGTATGTGTGTTTGGGTGTGTTTGTATGTATGTCACGCTTTTAACGATCCTGCAATATCTTTAGAACGCGTATACCATAGATAAATTGCTGGAATTTGGCATATTTATTACACTATTTACCAAGTTGAATTTTTTCACAAGGGTTGACCAAAATATTTAACTTAACAAGTTTCGTGTACTTTTATAATTTTCGTAAAATTCATTTTTCCATTGTAACTTCTCAAATATTCAAAATTTAAAGCTAATGTAAGGAAAATGAAGATTCCTTTCACCGAAACGAATCTATTGACCTATATTATTAATGCATTTCATTAAAAAATAACGATGTTATGGTTAATAGTATTTTTAAAAATTAATTTTTTGAATATTGGTTCTCAAATAATAAAAATTTAAAGTTGGTGTAAGGGAAAGGAAGATTCTTTATGTTCAGACTAATCGATTGACCTATATGACTAATGCATTTCATTGAAAAATAAGAAATTTATGCTTGATTAATTTTTTAAAAATCAATTTTTCGAATATAAGTTCTCAAAAAATTTAAATTTAAAGCTGGTGTAAGAGAAATAGAGATTCCTTGTGTCCTGACGAATCGATTGACAAAAAAAAAATTTTTCTGAATTATCTGTAAAATAAAAAAATAGGTAAACGATTTTGCTGAAATTTTGAAATGAATTATAAGTACAAATGTATATAAGAGATATGTTTCTTAAAAAAATATCTATTTTTTAAGAGGTTACATCTATATGGAGCACTGTCTTTTAGGGTGATTTTTGAAAATATAAAAAAAATTTTTTTATTTTATAGAGTATTATTTTATTTAATTTTACAAGTTTCGTGTCCCCTTTTATAATGTTTATAAAATTAATTTTTCCACTATAACTTCTCAAATATTCAAAATTTAAAGTAGATGTATTAAATACTTAATGCTTCCTCTATGAGGAAGCAAATCATATTTGCTTACAGGAAGCAAAGTGCTCATTGAATGAGCACAAAAGTTGATACAACTTGACAGTTAATTAATTTTTTTATTGTAATTTCTCAGTGTAATGGGCCATTAACATATTCTGATTTCGGGCCAATACTGGCAGCCAGTGTTGGGCTGATAATGGCAGGCAAGCCTTGGCTGCCAAGTGCAGGCCATATTCAGACTATTTCCAAAAAAAATCAGGTTTTCGACAACACAACAATTTGTTCGATATATGTTAACATTACTTTTTGAAAATAGGATCCAAATAAAAAAATAAAATAACAATTATTATTACTTCATTGATAATAATTATAATTATTTCCATGCTCCTTAAATGAAATTCGTCAAATTAAAATAAATAAGAGCATAAAACGATTATATCTACACTGTTAGAAATTTCTGTTGTGATTTCACAACAAATGTAATGGAAGTTTATTACCAATACGTAATGTAATTTTACAATACATGAAATTGTACCTTCACAATACAGTATTGTAGAATTACAACATATGTACCTATTGTCATTTCACAAGATATAACTAATATAAAAAAATAAAAATAAAATAAGAAGAACATGGTTTATTCGCACTTATATTATGGATATTCTAATAACTAATCGATATTTGTAAATTTAAACGCTTATATAACAAATAAAATTTTGCACGCAACGCTGGGGGGGGGAATCGAACGCACGATCTATTGGACGCGAGTCCACGACCTAAACCACTAAGCTAAGCTCGTGAGATGGTGGTCTCAGATTTTTTCCAGGGTCTACTCAATCAGTAAAGATATATGATATGGCGCTACTTCACAGCGGCGGACACGCGAACCTTTCAATTCACAATAAATATATTGTAATTTCACTTTACAATACCCGAATTGTAATTTCACATTACATTTTGTATTGTAATGTGTTGTAAAATCACAAACATTTTTAACAGTGTATATAGAAGTATGATTATGAATAGATAGGCAACTGCTACGTATGTAGTAAAGGGAGCAATGTAGCGTAAACTTTTCAATATACAGGGTGTTTCTCGAGTTATCTGCCAACGTGAAACTACAAATACTAGAGCAAAAACTAAGTCGAAAACTCCCATAACAAAATGTTGAAAAATGCGTAGTTTTCAAACTACAGAGCAACAAAGTTGACCAATCAGAAGTACAATACTAGTTCTCACACATTCAACGCGTGGGTCACGGATACTAGATGGTCTAAATCTTGCTTCTGATTGGTCAACATTGTTGCTCTGTGGTTTGAAAACTACGCATTTTTCAACATTTTGTTATGGGAGTTCTCGACTTAATTTTTGCTCTAGTATTTGTAGTTGCACGTTGGCAGATAACTCGAGAAACACCCTGTATAAGGAATACATTAAACTAATGCTTAAAAAGTTCGCTTAAAATAAACCCATCTATCAAAAAATGTCTTGACTGGCTTCTAGAAAATTTTATTACTTATAAAAGATGCAAAAATGTAATGATTAAATAGGAAAAGTGATAAAAAAAGAGATTAAATTTTATACATCAGTTCACATGGTGGAATGATTTTTCGTAATCTATTTTGCAGAGATCGACGTTCCGTATATACTACCCCTCGATGAATGCTTTCCCCTCCAATCATGTTTTCGCAGTGTTAGTTATATTTGCGCCCCAAGCACATATATATTCACCTTCAAAGACGATGGATAATGGAATTGCTATTTCGGCTCTCGTAAACATGTATTCTGGATACCTTTCTGCTTATAATTTCTGAAGTGATACGCCCCAGACTCTTTCCTCCGGGGTTCCTCGATGTATTTTATACTAAAATTTTTTATTATATCAACCAGGTACAACAAAGGGACTCTCGTTGTTTTTGACGATCTCGCCTGAGGGTCTTGCAAACAGGAAACTGGTCTTTCCTGAACTCGGTTTAAGCTCTTTATCCTACTTTGCCGAGTATTAAAACAGCACTTTTCACATGTGTACAACATGTTAAATGCCTGTTTACACGTTGTGCACAAAATATTAACAATACTAAAGTTCAGTGGATTCATTAATTCTCTAACTTTGACAGTAAGTAGTATGATGCCATCAACAGTGAGCCACACTCTAAAAAAAATTCTATTAACAGTGAAATTACGTTCCTTTCAAAATGCATCCTTTGAAATTAAGCAGATTTCTTTTATCTGTCAAAGGAATCGTTTCACTGTTAAAAAACTCATCTGTTAAGTGCAAAACGAAAATAGTTTTACCAATAAATGATTTCTTTTGACTATGAAAAGAAATCCTTTAACTATAAAAGGATTCCATTTGTAGGCTAGCAGACGAAATGCGCCTGCGCATGAATGATATTTCTTTTCGTTCAGGAATAATTATTAGGAATAATTATTTTTTATTTGCAAAAAAATATCTATTTCGAATATTAGTAAAATTTATACTAATAGAATACATTGTAAAATTTTAAATGCAACAAAGTTTAAAAATTATTTTTACTACATTTTTTCAACATTTCTTTAACCTAAAATCTAAGACTGATTGTTATTATATGAGTATATTGAAAATGAAGGATTTAATATTGACATCTATCAAAGTTGGTCTCGTGTACATTTTTTGTAGGTTACATCAATACAATTTGTTTTCTTTTATCCTCGAAATTATATTTCCTTTTTAGGACAAAGGATTTCATTTCCCCATCAAAGGAAATCCTTTGACAGTAAAAGGATAGCATTTGAAAGGAAAATCCTTTAACTGTTAAAGGATTTCCTCTCATACCAATTTTGAATAGAAAATCCTTTAACGGTAAAAGGAATGGTTTGACCGTCAATAGACTGTTTTTAGAGTGCACTGAGTGATTGAGTATACTCGGAACATATTTAAAGATCTATAGAAAGTGAATTTTAAGTCTGATATGTTTTTACATTCTTATCAGAGAGAATGTATTAGATTTGTGTAAAATTTGACCCCGCCCAGTTTTTGTCAAATGTCCACGTTTTGGGACCCCCTGAACCCGAAAAACATGTTTTTACGAATATGTCTGCCTGTCTGTAAATTTATAGTTTGTGGACACGATAACATTCGAAAGAATTGACCGATTGGATTGGCCTTTGGTATACCCTTTTAGTGTCCTAAAGTGAAGGTCAAGTTCGTTGGCCAATCATTTTGGAAAAAAATTCAAAAAGTTCGACCATTTTGAAAATTTTTGAAGCAACTTTTTTTTTTAATTCAAAAATTCTATGCACGGATGTTTTTAGCTGACAGAAAGTCGAACAATTTTTCTTAATCACTTTTTTCGATAAAAAAAAATTGTAAGACATGACATTTTAAATAAGCAAAAAGATTAACGAAAACATAAGTTTGAAGCCAAACAACGCACGATATGAAAAAAAGTCAAGAGGTGAAAAGTGTTTCTTTTTGAACGCCCTATAGGATTGGCATAAAAAATTTTTGAATTTCCTTAAAAAATTGAAAATTCAAATTTTGAGCCAAAAACGCGAGATGCAGAGAAAATGATAAGGAACATAATTATTGACCTTAAAAAGATCTACAAGTCCAACTTTGGCCATTTTTCAATATACTGGGAGACTTTTTGTTCGAATAAATGATAAAAATGAATGAGAATTGTTTGGTGAGGTACTTTCTTATGTTTCCGTTATAGAATTTCAGAAAAGAGGATTACCACATATTCATTTGTTAGTCATTTTAAAAATGAATTCTAAATTATTAACATCACATAGTGTAGATCGTTATATTTCAGCGGAAATTCCTGATCCTGATGAAAACTCACGATTAAATCGTATTCATTCGAATTAATTCGGATTAATTCCGATTGACCGATTCATTCTGATTAAAGGTTCGAATTAATTTTGAATGGGTTTCTGATTAATTTGGATTTAAAACTTTCTTCGGATGAAACTGTTTGGTTCGGATAAAAATTCCGGAATGAATCAAATTGATTGATTATACAAGATTACCATCCGTCATGGTTTTTAGAAAACCAATCTTTTTGACAATAAATATTTTATTTTTTTTACAACCGCAGGAAATACTGCATAAAATGTAATGATTAAATACGAAAAGTGATAAAAAAAAAAGATTAAATTTTATATATCAGTTCACATGGTGGAATGATTTTTCGTAATCTATTTTCACAGAAAAAACGAAAGATAAAGTTTACATCGATTTCAGGGTAAAGATTCGCCGCAACAAAAATTAACCTTGTAGAATAAACTTTACACTAAAAGAAGATAATTTCGCGTTTTTAAACTGTCTCGGGATAATTTTTCAGTGAAAAAGCGTCGTCTGCTATGCGGTTCACAGCAGTGAGAAAAACAACAAAGTATGGATAAAGTGGGTCTGAATATCAGGACATCAGATTTTAAAAAACGTTGTTCTTACTTCAATTTCATTAAAAAAAATAATTGTATTTATCTCGGAGTAATGAAAACATATTTTTCGTTATTGAGAATAAAGCACTTGACAGTCTTGACACCGGTAGAAAAGTCGCCATATTCACTGATCTTAACCATCACATGGTACAGAAGTTGTGAGATCCGTCGGTATTGTAATACCGACGGATCAAACATGGCGGGTTTTGTTGGTGTGTCAATTGCTTTATTACCAGTCACGAAAAATACGTTTTCATTCTTTCGCGGCAAGTCTAATTATTTTAAAAATAATAATTAAATAAGTACAACGTTTTTTTTAAATCTGGTATCCTAATTTGCAGCTTGAATTTACTCATATTTTGTCGTTTTTTGCATTACTGCTAAAGACGTAGCAGACGACGGTTATTATTCCATTGTAGGATAAACTTTCGCCAAATAGCGTGTAAACTTTAACCACGGAAAATTTTATCTGCAACAAAATTTAACCATAGTTTTTTCTGTGTTGCAGAGATCGACGTTCCGTATATACTACTCCTCGATGAATGCTTTCCCCTCCAATCATGTTTTCGCAGTGTTAGTTATATTTGCGCCCGAGAAAGACGCTATATCCGACTTACGGAATCGATCTTAGACATTCGAGTTCGATAGTAACGATTTGATAACGCGATTTTGGTAACGTTTCCTGATTTTTCTATAACGAACACAAGCAGAAAACCATGTCCGCTGCACACACGTATGAGCCATACATTCATAAACTTGCGATAACTCGCGACATTATTCGAGAATTAAATCGAATTTCGAGATAAAATCGAATAGAGATTTCTTATATAGGATCGTTCCGAAATAGGGAAAACCAAGGTCTTATTACACTTATTCGTATTACAGTATCCAAGATTAATTTTATTATACGAGTATTTAAAACATGAAGACGACAAAGTAGTATGCTAAATATACGAAATATTATGAATCTCCATTTTAAAAATTAACTTTATGAAAGAATGATATTCTTTTTACTGAGTTTTCGAAAAATAATTTGAATAAGAAAAATAGCGAATATCATAATCTCGAAAACGTATTTTAAAAATTGATATTGTCAATATGAAGTTGACAGAAACTTAAGACGCATAGTAAACTATAATATCATTATTCTTGATTTTTCATATAGTTTCGTTTGAGAATGCTCCTCTCGAGTGTTTCCGCCGTTTTCCGTTTGAGCCCGATTGTTCAGAACCGAAAATGGAACGCGTGGAACACCGGCCGTCAGTAAGTCAGTTTCCACCGTTCCCACGTTTTTCCGATTATCGGCGTTATTTTTTCTTGATTCTTGAAAGATTTCAAATATATGTAAATAAATATATGTATAAAAATATGTAAATAAAAGTTAATTCTTTCTATTTTCAATTCATTCATTTAATGGGACTTAAAACATTAGGAATTTTTTCTCATGAAATTTATACACAAATATTACATCTAAATACACTCAAGTTTATTATACTGAGTTACTGAGATATCAAATTGGATAATATTATTTAATTTATTTATTAATTTATTAATCAATTTAACTGCCCTGAGTTGTCAAGCGACGCCAGTTTACCGAGATTTTTTCCAAATATTCTATAATGTATAGTTAGCCGTGGGGTTTAGTTGTTAGGCCGTTAGGGACAAAAATGCGTTGGTTATAGGTTCGAATCTTGCCGCAGCGAATCCGATTTTTCATGGCGATTAAGCGTGCGATTATGTATATAGTGAATAAATTAAGTATGTATATAATAATAAAAATAATAATTGTACGCGTGTTTCTGTATTTAATTGTATTTAATTTGGGTATTTAGTTCCTCCTTCTAAAGGTGAAATCTTTTGGTAGAGTGAGTTATTTTTCATATAGTCGTTTGAGATTCTCATATGAGACGAATCACGTCAAATGGGCACCCCAATTTCCAACCCAAGCAAATGTTATAAAATGATTATATCAATCGAATCTTCACACTAAAAGTAACTCATAAAAGGAGGACTTCGACAATATAATTTATTTAAATATTTTTTTTCGTGCAACAAACATTTATGAGTTTTTTTCGATAATAATTCATTGCGCTCAAACTATTGAATATTTTCAAACGAAATTTTGTACACATACTATTGAAAGACAGCTCTTTCAGATAAAAAATATTGCGATGCTCCAAATTCAATTCGCATCATTGGTTTCCCTACGACTCATCCTCAAAAAAAAATATCGAAAATGAGGTGATTTGTAGAAGATCCCCTTAAGTTTATTTCATGATTCCAATCTCTTGATTTCGTCCCCATAAGCTGAAATTAAGAGGGGAGGCGTCTCGCGTTGTGACTCCAGGAAACTAGTTTAAAAAAATCTGCCGGCTTCGCGGACACATTCTCATTCGCGCTCCATATTGCGCCCTTCGGGACGCTTGCGCGCTTCGCGGCGCTTGCGCCCTGATGCGGGACGCTTGCGCCTTTCAGGACGCTTGTGTCTATATATTTTTTATTTAAGTTACTACAACAGTGTTGCCAGATGAGATTTTATAGTTCTCCCTAGATCCACTAGAATTTCCTCCTAAAAACTCCTAAATCATTTGAAAAACTCCTAAATATACACCTAAAATTTTTTTAAACATAGAATGTACATATATATCATTTTATTATTATATTAAAGATATGTTGGGTAAATAAATAAGAATACTATATTAAGAAATATACTTTTTGAAAATATTTATATATATATATATATATATATATATATATGTCTGCTGTCCCAACGTAAAACCTAGTAAGTGACATTTGCCATAGAGACTATATTCCGACATACGCGCACGGAAAAATAACCTCTATAGCAAATGTCACTTACTAGGTTATACTTTTGGACAGCAGATCTACTGTGCGAAAAAGAAGGTGTCTTTTATCGTAAGATGCGAAAAAAACTTTAAGAGAGTACATCGAGTGACGTATCACGAAACAAGTTTAATTTTCATGGTGAAATCATGAAAAAACCATAAAAATCAATCATGGTTTTTTGGGTTTATTTCAGCTAATATGTAAAATTCAAAGAAATGTTTCAAATAATGGTAGTGGATCTCATCGAAATACACATTTTTTGTTTGAAGCATTTTTTTCTACAAGTGCTATTTATCGATAAAATCGGTAGTAAATCGATTTTCATCTTAAAAAACTAATAAATCACAAATAAATCCTCCGATTTTCTTCGGGCTCTGTATTCTTATGTACTGTGACATGCTGAAATTGTTTACGAAATTGAAATTGAAATTGAAATTGATATACGAAATTGTTTAAAAAAATTGTTAAAAATTTTGCAATTTCAAAAAACTGATTATGCCAATCGATTCTACGGGGAAAAACAAGTCGAAAACTTTAATACCATTTTTTTGTCAGAATTCATTTTATTACCGTATTATCGTTATAAAAAATTACATTCTATGGACGGGCAGAATGTAATTGTTTATATTGAAAATACACTAATGAAATGGTGTCTGACAAAAAAATGGTATAGAGATTTTCGACCTTTTTTTTCCCGTAGAATCGATTGGCGTAATCAGTTTTTTTAAATTGTAAAATTTTTAACAATTTGTTTAAACAATTTCGTATAAACAATTGGAAATTCAAAAAGAAAAAACAGGGGTATTTTTTTTTCCATTTGGACAGTGATCCAATAGACAGTTTGCCGCTATCTAGCGTAAATTCTGCTTGGGTAAGCCTATTAAAAAGACGATTTGAAAAATTTTTTATTTATGGTGTTTTACAAAAAAAGATTTTGAAAAAATCATGAGCCCGAATTTTTTAATGCTATTTAAGGTCAACTGTGTGAGAAAAAAAGGTTTCCAAAGCTGTGCCTTGAAAAAACAAAATCCTCTTTTTTTTGAAGTCCAAATTGTAAAAGTTTTGGGGATTTGCTCATATAATAGTATATTGCATTACAAGTGGTAGGCGACTGCCTTTTCGTGACGAGACCAAAAACACTGCACGAGTCAAGAATAGTGATGGGACATCGATGTCTAAACATCGATAACATCGATGTTTTGCTTTCGTTATCGATGTTTTACATATCGATGTTATCTTTTCGATGTATCAATGTTTGAAAACATCGATGTTTTCAGTCGTAGTAATGGGACATCGATGCCTAAACATCGAAAACATCGATATTTTGCTTTTGATATCGATGTTTGAAACATCAATGTTTTCCATTCGATGTCCCATCACTAGTCAAGAAAAGGGCCTACCACGTGACATGCACGAAACTTTTTACAACAAGATCATGAAAAGCGTGAAAAAGTACGTAACCTGATTGAAGTTGCGGGCGAGGGGGGGCGCGGGATCCAGAGCATAGCCCTGATAGGGGTGCAGGGGGCGAAGCCCCCGCCGGGGGGTTCGGGGGCGGAGCCCCCCACTTAAAAAAAAACCAATTCTTATTGAAAAATGGTCAAACTAATGAAAGTTATGAGGTTATAAAAGCAGGTGAACCTGTTCGTCACTAGGTGCGCTAGTTGCTCGAGTCAAAATTGCGGGAAAATTTAAATTGTATACATGAAAAATGACTTTTTTAATACAAATTACTAATAAAAGTTTAAAATTTATTCACAACAAAATTTATTCAATTTGAAAAGACAAAATTTAATATTTCAAGTATTAATTAGTTTTGCTAACGTATGTAGTTCTATACGCTAAGTCAGGAGATGAGCGCGCTGCAGTTGTTGCTGAAAACATCGACCTATTTCCGACTTTATCTAACTATCTTCCTTTCACTTATTGTGAAAATGTGGAATGCTTACGAAAAGAGGCCTTTTCGTAGGCATTCCACATTTCGTACGTTCTTTATTCGCATCGTTCGAAACGCGCCATATTACGTACAGATCATAAGCACGAAAACACGCCATTTTCATGATAGTGTTGTAAAAAATTTTTTTTTGAACCATCTAGCGCATAGATGTTATCCATTCAGGTGAAATGTGAATTATAGATTCATCTTGTAGCTCTATCGTAATGTTTATGTGTTAGGAACAGCATACAAAGGATGGTTGAGTTAAGGAGGTTAGCTCGAAGTGGTTGAGGACTGGTCGACCACCTACTCGGAAACGGCAAATGAACTATTGCATTTGATATCCACTCGAGTGAATGGAACACTGGAATTCCATGTGTGTTTGTTCTTGTCAGTGAATATGGGTAATCCCCCGCTATGCTTCCGCCAAGTATGATAACATAGTATTTACGACTGGTTCGCCAATTCGTGTAATTTACAGGGACGTGGTTGACTTCCGTTTGCGGCGCTGATTCGCGCCCGTTTGTCATACTCTTTTTTCCCATTGCAAACTAATCTCGACAGAAGCGGAAGTTCCTTGAAAAAGAAACTTTTATTCTTTTAAAATAATTCCATAAATTCTTGTGAAGATATAGTTAGAATTTGGATTGAACAAAAGAGTTCGTAAAATTAAGCTTCTGTAAATATTAACATCCATTCGTACATATCGTCAAAGTAGATATATAAATTTACGTTCCAGGCGTTGCATGTGCACTTTGCGTCTAGAACGCTCACTTTAAAATTCTATGCATAAGATTTCATCTTCCGAGCAGCTTTAGATAAAGTTGTATAATTTCCATTAATTATCTGATTAAAATTTACTTTTATTCACAAAATTCTAGATGCTTATTATTATTCAAGATTTTTTTAAATATGGAGCTCAATCTCTCAACAAAAGTATAGGCGGTTCAGCCCTCGCTTGCTTACTTGTTTGCTTGTTTCAAAATATATGAATCATTTTGATGAATAATGCGTACTAGAGAAGACAAAATAAATTTTCCGTCATTATTTAAAGCGGATAAAGTATCGCTTTTCGTCTTCTAGTTTCCGGAACAACTACTGTACACTGGAAGTACACTGAAAGTGGAGAAGAACTTACGGCATGCCTCTTCGTAACATTGTTCGTTTCCTCAGGCAGTATTATAAGTTGAATTCCAAGTTTTACACAGGATATCAATATTTATAGTGTAACCTGCTCTATTTTATATAGTTAAATCGTCTTTTACCCGTTAGGTAAGAATTGAGAAGTTTATTTAAAGATTAATTTAAGATTGTGAATTAGGAAATTATTATAAAATTAAGAAGTCAAAATGTTGAGATTTGATCAAAGGAAATTAGATCTAAATAAATACCAGTAAAATCAGAAATACGAGATTAAATTGAAATTGAAATAATAAGAAGGAATAATAATTTATAGCAGTTGACTAAATATTTCGCGAATAAGGTCGTTGATAGAGAGAGATCAATAAATTCAATAACAATCCATCTATTGATACAAGACAATGAGTCAAATCATACACTTAAATACACAAGAAAACCGTTATGATGAGAATAATCACGTAAATATGCGTATAAATAAAGACATCGATGAATTAAGAAATTAAAAGAAATTTGAATACGAGTACGCTTCGCAAAATATAATCATAGAAGCATAAAGAATAAAGTCGATCTCGAACTTTACAAAGATCGCTTGATCAACCACTATCGAGAAATACAAAATTACAAATCATCTATCTCAAAGTACAGATGCGCTAAAAATCAAAGTAAATAGCAACGATAATCAACATAAAATAAAATAGGGTTGTTTCACAATTTTAGATAAAATAATTTTTCAATACATAATTTTAATCTAAACTCAAAGTGCATTAAAATTTTTTTTTCTGCTGAGTCGTTCAACAGAAAAAAAATTTTTTTAAATTGAAAGCGGGAAAACACTTATTCAAATTGGTACTATCACGTGACTCAGAGGTTCTCATAATTATTAATATGACAATGTGGCTTTGATTGAAAATAGAAACCGAGATAGAAACTAACGAAGCTTATGAAGAGGTTAGGCCACGGTCTGTGGTATCAATTCTGATTATTTTTATTTGATAGCTTTACTTATTAAGGTTCATGTGACGAACAAAGAAAATTTGTAATAAGAAATTCTATATCAAAGAAGTCATAATTACACTTAAAATACTTCTACTTTCAGTAGATTTCCGTTATTGGCTTTTATGAAACCCTCGTTTGGCATTTTTTTAAACAATATTTTTCGATTTGTATTTTCGACGTGCATATATATAACCAAAAAAAAATATCGGCAGAGAAAAACATAGTTGAGAATCACTGACACATAAGCTGTGATTGGTCGAAAATCCGACCCCTATGACGTCAGAGTGGCCCTCCAATCAAAATCGTGATATAAAATTCAAATTTCAACATTAAATTAAAAATAGTAAACAATTTGCAAAAAATATTTTATGGGCGTTTTTAAAATTAGAATTTTATAAACTATAAGATCCATTCATTAGATAACTGCGATAGCTAACTTTGGAGACAACCCTATTACAAATTCTCGAATCACGATGAATAAGATAAAATTTCACGAGCAAGAGAAACCAATAGATTCCTAAAATGGATAATACAAAATCATAAAGAGCCATTCGATAGAAACACAAGACATATCAATAGACATATATATATAATATATATACATATACAGGAACAAATGATAATAAGAATTCTTCAAAAAGAGTTACGCTTTGAGGAGCAACTTAGTCACCAACATGGCAGAAAATACCTCGAGAAAATCAGAAGAGAAGTGTTCGCTCTAGGTAGACAATGGCCAAGAAAAGGAGTCATAACGGAATTCGTCTGGCCCTGATGGCATATCAAAAGACACCAAATCTCGCCCAGAATCGACCAGATGATTCCACTCGTAGGTGGCTTTGCAGTCAGGGCTTCTTATTTTAAGTTTGGCCGGCTTGGCAAGACCGAAGCTTCCTCAATAGCATTATAATAGTCGAAAGATAACCAAAAAAAACGTCACCCTACACAAAATAAAAAACACACACACTCTAAATACAGCCTTTACCTTTTATATCACTTAGAATAATTTAACAAATAGATTCTCACCTTTCAGCTTACAATAATTGGCCTAAGCGTGACGTTTCAAGATTTGTTTCCTTCTCGATGGCTCGAACGATCAATTAGAAAAGACCGATCGCTCTTCACGCATTGACTAATTACTTCGATTATCCCTACTCCTGGATTTCCCTACGTAAGGTGATAGGTTCCGCTCATTATAATCACACCCATTCAAACTATTCACCCAATAGTTAAATATCACGCGCGAAATATAAAATACATGTCACAATAGTGAAAGATAGTTCCTATTTTAAAAATCCCCAGTAGATAGTGACTTTCTTTATAGAATTCAAAACTGAATTTCTCCTTTAGATTTTAAATTACAAAACATTTACATATATTTTAGGAGCCTATCAAGAGGATTAATTTATCCATTTGAAATCTCGCACTCATCATGATGATCAAAGAGACGCATTGAGGGTAATAACAAACTCGCTTGAAGGCTTTTCATGGACACCTGGTCTATGAGGTTCACTAAGACACATTTGCAACTGACTAACATGCCCCTCTCTCTATAGAAGACTGCCCATTGTATTTACGTGCTCAGATTCCAGTCAGATTGACTTGGTATGCGTCAGACAGACAATAGTCAATATTAACACGAATGTCTGTAGCAATTGGATGGAGCCATTGTTAGTCCAAGGATTTCTAACTAATCAATCGATTTTTCAAATTAATCCAAGAGAAAAACATTTTCAATAAGTTAAAAATTTTCAACAATTTGTAGTTTTTGTCGATTGAATATTTCTGAAAAATATTCAACTCTGAGTAAATAATGGAAAATATTCCATTAATTGTGACTGTTTCGTGATTTGAATGGAGTAGGAGTTAGAAAGGTTGTCTTCCTTCGTTTCTTTCCGGTGGTTTGAGACTTGTAAATGTTACTAGGAAATGTCAACCGCCTACAATGGCAATTCTTCTACTTCTACCTTTTCCTTCATACCCTTTCAAACTGGCAATATCGTATTATAGAGTGCTCTAATAAAAAAAGAATAAAAGTGAAGTGCATTTTTCATCGATCTTTCTGCAATATTTTGCTAAATTACTTTCTCACCCACAGTGCTGAGGATATATTGGAAAGAATCGTGAACCCTTGAGTTGAATCGACGAGGCAGTTTTGCAGCTAGATTATTTCTTGAATGTTGCCTTGCGAATGAACTAATTAGTTCATTTATTTCTTGAAATACTAGGTGGTTCAAGATGCTCCCGGCCTAACAAAGAAAACAAACGATTTTTGTCAAACTTACTATTTATTCTTCAACATAGTCCTCTTTGAGCTCGATACATCCTAGTCCAACGATTTTCCAACATTGCGATGCCTTTTGAAAAGAAAGATTGCTGAAGGCTTTCAAAATACCCATCAGTTTCCCGTTCGGCTTCTTCATTCGTC
>CAJFCP010025620.1:0-16726 GCA_904066005.1 Synergus itoensis
AAAATTTCTATTTTCACGGATTTCTAAGTCCGTTTATCCAACGCCCTTAAATTCTAATTCTGAGTGTTTTTGTATCTTGCGGTTATCTTCATCCCGGTATAGAGAAATCCTTTTCCCTATCTAAAACGAGGAAGAACCACCTTTTCCTTCTATCCTATATCTTTAAAGTTAGGGGTGTGTTGCGACTCTCAAGGTGTAACATATGGTCAATTTTGTAAAGGTCCAAAAAAAAGTGCGGTGAACCATCTGCAGCTTGAACGGCTTATCTGAAACAAAAAAAGTTTATATGTTAGTTAGAAAACAACATTCTTAAGTACTTGCCAGGCGAGTTTTTTCAAAATCAAATTTTTTTTCAAAATGGCAGATGAAAAAAAAATTTTTTTTTTAATTTTTTGAATTTATTATAAAAATATTAGAGAAAAAATGAAATTTGAAAGTTTTCTTCAATTATGTATAGTTTTATAGTGCACTTTTTTATAATTATTCTTTTCTCTTGATGTTAAAGATAAATTTACGTAGAATATCAGTAATTTGTCAATATAGTATTATTAATTGACGATTTTTTTAATTATGTACTCAAAACAAAAGTCCTATGCGAGTGACAAAAAAAGAGGTTCCGAGAGTATTATAAAATAATAAGATTTATTTTTGATAAAATAACCTGTATTTAAAAAAAATATTTTGTATTTGTTCAGAACAAATTGCAATCTGAAATTTTCATCAGGAAAGTACTTAATCTGAATTATTTTGAATTAATTTTAATTGACCTTGATTTCTAAAAAATGACTCATTTTTCTATATATAAAAAAATAATGCATTCAATTAAAATATCTCTCCGTCAAGTACTTAAGAATGTTGTTTTCTAATTAGCATACAAATTTTTCTTGTTTCCAATAAGCCGTTCAAGCTACAGATGGTTCACCACACTTTTTTTTGGAATATATCTTATGTTATTTTTTTTTCGTTCAATTTTATGGTCCGTTGGCATTACTTAGAATTTTCATGATTGTTGAGGTACCATACACTGAGATACCGTTTATGATCTTGGAAGATTAACTATGGGACAGCGATCTAGATATTAAGCCGTACAATCTAGATGTTAAATCGTATAATCTGGATGTTAAATTCTAAAATCCTGGATTATAAAACTTAAAATCTAGATTATACGGTTTAACATCCAGATTGTACGATTTAATATCTAGATCGCTGTCCCATAGTTAACCTTCCAAGATCATAAATGGTACAATCCATTTTTCTCAGTGTAGTTAATAGAAACATGTACGTGTTTATAAAAAAAGAAAAAACATTAAAATGAATTTTTAAATACAATTTTTCTATAAAATATTACTCTTCTTTTATTTTATAGTAATAATTAGTTACGTAGCTCTTATTTATAAAATTCCAAAAGGAAATGCAGAACATGTAGGCGATTTTAACATTTAGACATTTTATGTCTAAATAACATGTAGCATAACATGTAGACATTTTATGACTGTCACAGTGTGTGAGCGATATGCGACTCAATTGATGAAACATATGTCTCATGAGGTGAGAGAACATTCTGCGGGTCATCCGCATATATATGCGTGCAGATACGCCATCATTATGCAAGCATTTTGTTATCTGGGATAATCTAATCTAATCTACTCAAATATAATTCCGAAATGTAACAGTAAATGAGGTATTCAAATGATTGTCATCAGAGCTCTTCTTACCTACAAAAATCTGAGCTCGTAGGGTCATAGTCTCATTCATTGTAGTCTCTTCGTCAGATAAATATTTAAGCTTGCGTTATAATGAATATAAATTCAATCTTATTATTATATATTTTATATTTATTTTCATCTCGGATACAAGCTGAACGTTTAGTGAAAATATCTCAGGGACTACTTAATGGGACAAGATTTGAAACGAGGAAAGGAAAAAATATTTCAACCTTCCTAGGAATTCCGTATGCCAAACCCCCAATTGGTGAACTCAGGTAAATTAGTTTAAAGGGTTTCGAAGGAATTTATTTAATTTTAAGGAATAGAGGGTAAGGAGTGTTTAAAGAGTGTAAGGATTTTCAAGCGATTTCACAGGATTTCACA
Organism: Synergus itoensis; assembly: GCA_904066005.1. Lineage (NCBI taxonomy): Eukaryota > Metazoa > Arthropoda > Insecta > Hymenoptera > Cynipidae > Synergus > Synergus itoensis. The sequence goes on from CAJFCP010025620.1 coordinate 2,091, forward strand.
AATTATTAAAGAGTTTCCAAAAATTTATAAAGATTTTCAAGAATTTCAAGGGATTTTAGGAGACTTAAAAATACTTTAAAGATTTAAAAAAAATTCAAGGAATTTCAAGAAATGTCAAGTGATTGTAAGGATTTTCAATGCATTTCAAAAGAATTCAAGAGAATTTAAGAATTTTTAAGAGATTCCAAAACATTTTAAGTGATTTTCAGGAATTTAAAGAAATTTCCAATTATTTTTAATGATTTTCCAGACATTTTCCAATATTTTAAAAATGGTTTTATTAAACTTTTCTTAGTTGATAAATGTCTAATACAAACTTCTAATTAATTGTCCGAATGTATGTATGTGTGTGTAACTGTGTGTTTGAGTAAATGAATGCGTACAAAATTCAGGATAAATGAGACATCTGTATTTTAACTTTCATTTCTAAGATTTTTTGTACTTCGCATTTCTTGAAACTTTCCAACGCTGCATCGAGTTGTACCGTCATTTATTTTATGTCTTTTCATTTATGTACCTACTTAATTTTCAATCACCATTATATGTAAACTGTCTTTCAATAAATAATTTAATTTAAAAAGTATTCTTTTCAATATTGCACCTTACTGTGCAACCATTTGGTCCTTCGAGCCGGATGAACGAACTAGAATCAGTGACTAACTTGAACTCTAAAACTGCAACTTGACTTTCGCGTTGTCATACTCATGAATTCGGTAGTGACTTGTATGTGATCAGTTTGGACTTACATAATCACTTTGAACTGGTGATTATTTGGACTTGTGTAATCATCGCATTTATGATTATTTTGGATTTGGACATAGTGAACTTACACTCGTGAGATTACGTGCATTAGAAGTGATTTAATGATCGTTCGAGACTTAGATTTACAAATTTAAATTTTATGTACTTTGAAAATTTGTAAATTTAATTATTTGAACTTTGAACTTTTGGACGAGTAATTCTTGTTCCACGTTAATGAACTGTGAGTTTAATTTTAACTGTGACGTTAATTTAAACTGTGACTTCAATTTGAACTGTGACTTGAATTTCAAGTTTTTAATGTGATTGTGTTGTGGACTTACAACAAAAAGGTTACTGCACGGAAAAAAGGTTAGGACAGGTTAGGAGAACTGTCGTGCGAAGAGGAAAGTAGCAGCGCCACCAACGGTGGTGGTGCAGTGGCTAGTCCGCTTGTGGGTGAATGGTTGCCCCCTCGAGCACGGAGAGCTGCTGCAGGCGAGCAGTTGCCTTGTTATGGGTGAATGGTTCTCCCACAAAAGTGAACTGTTCTCCCGTTTGATGAGTAAGCAGCCCGTAGTATGCGTGGATTAGCATAAACACCAATTGGGGCACCAGTTATCCTAACATTTTTTCCATGTGTGAACTGAATGAGGATTACGTGTCGAGAATTGGCACTACATATGGTAAGTCTCCAATTCCAAGTGTTTTCCTTCTTCTTAATTTTTCCGTGATATTTCATTGAGAAATGGCTTAAAAAACACTTGAGCAACTAATCACTGAGCGTGCCCTGAAAAAGAGTAGGATGACTCCCTTTAAAACCTTTTGGGACGGATTCGATCAAATTAATGGTAACAGGCATACTCAAAATGAAATTAGAGAAATTCGAACTGCAATATGATGCCTTTGATAGCGTACAAACTGAAATAGGATTGGATCCCGCGAATTTCGGTGCAGAAGCCCAGAAAAGGGAAGAAAAACACGCTTTACTTTCGAGGAAAAATATTGCGAATTAGTAGCATTTGCTAGAGTTTATATACGACGTAAAACGGGTCGTCCTGGAACAAATGCTGATTACGTGAATGCTTCAACATCGAGGTAGAATCAAGAATCACGCGTTTCTTGTCCAATTAATGATTCAGGTTACAACTTACAAAAAATGCTTCTACCAACGTTCGACGGCTCCTTCAAAAATTGGATCAGATTTCGCGACTCATTCCAGGCAGTGGTTCACGGTCGGGACATTCCGAATATTGATAAGTTCCATTATTTAAATCAAGCTTTAAAAGGAGATGCTGCACAAGTAATTCAGTCGTTGGGTATTTCTGACGCAAATTACGAGATCGCGTGGAAATTTTTAACGGACCGATACGAAGACAGTAACGCACTTGTTCATAATCATGTACGAGCACTGTGTGAACTTAAAGCAATGACAAAGTATTCTTTCGGTTCATCGACGACATGAACAGAAGTGTGAGGGCTTTAAGGGCATGCTCTGCGCTTAGATTGTGTGGGTTGTGGAAAATTTTTTTGGTGTTCAGTATGTCCAAACGGAATGATATATCGCTTTTAAACTTTGGAATATAAAAAATGAGACATTAAATTACGTTTGTACACTCAGTTGTAGTCATAATTTTGAAAAAAAATCATGTCCCTTCTTTACCGACTTGATTTTTTTTCAAAATTATGACTCCAACTAAGTATACAAACGTAATTTAATGTCTTGTTTCCTATATTCCAAAGTTTAAAAGTGATATATCATTCCGTTCTAGCAAAAGCTAGATTCAAACACTAGACGCGAATGGGCAGGAAGCAGACCAATTTAAAGGAACTTCAAAAATTGAAAGATTTCCAGGATTTCTTGGAGAAAAAATTCTAAATATACTGTGGAATATTTTTTGTTGTAGATCCTGGTGTGAATTTTCAGGGAAAGAAAAGAACCAGAAATGTCCACTGACACAAAAAGACCATAAGCAAAGAAGCCGTAGAACAAGGCAAAGAACATATCACAAAGAAAGCAAAGAAAATCATTCCAGCAAAAATCTTTCAGCCTCAAATTTTATGTGACCGGAAGTGCAAACATAATTGCGCCGAGAAAATCGATGTCGATCAACAACGAGAAATTTTCGAAACGTACTGGAAGTTGTCTAACTGGACACAGAAAACTGTACTGCTCAGAATGTACGCCAGAAGAATTCCAGTTGTCAGTAGTAAAAGTGAACTCAATCCCATCATTCCAATGAAAATCCGGAAATTCAACTGCTAGTACACATTTCCTGACACAAAAAACGCTTACCATGAAGTCTGCTTGAACTTTTTCATCAAATGTTTGTGCATTCCCAAAAACCGAGTTTATTTTGCTTTGAATTCGGCGGAAACAAACCCAAGCAGTGCTGAAAAAAGAGGCAGAGGTCCGTCCAAAAACAAAACGTCCAATAGAGATGAAGAAGCAGTGGTTCAGTTCATCAATTTGTTTCCGCGATATGAATCGCCTTATGGACGATCAAGATCCCAAAGACAATATCTTTCCCCAAACTTGAACTTGGCCAAAATGTACATAGAGTACAAGGAATCACGTCGTCTCAGAAACGAAAATTCGGTTTCCGAATTCATCTTTCGCAGAATTTTTAATACTCGATTTAATCTCAGCTTCAAACGTTAACACTCGGACACTTGCAAGACCTGTGACACTTTGCATGTTGAAAGAAACTGTGCTCAACTAAATGAACGTGCAGAGATAGATGCAAGGAAAGAGGCTCACTATGAAACTGTTAGACGGGTAAACGAAGAATTCGCTCGAAACGTTCAACTGGCCAAAGAAAGGGAAGACACTTTGGTGATTACGTTCGATCTACAAAAAACTTTGGAAACCCCATCGCTTACGGTCTCTATTGCGTTTTACAAAAGACAACTCTGGACCTATAACTTATGCGTGTATGACGAGGTTGGAGTAAAAGGTAAAAAGCTTCAATATTGTACACCGATTTATTGTACACCGATTCTGATACAGATTTATTTTGTAATTTGTACTTTTGTTCACAGGGCACATGTACGTCTGGAGTGAAAACATTGCTTCACGAGGAGGGCAAGAAGTCGGGTCCTGCGTTCGAAAACATTTACAAAATCATTTAAACGACAACATCAAACGAATTATTGCTTATTCTGATGCTTGTTGGGGGCAAAACCGCAATATTAAGATGACGCTCCTTCTTAAACAAATTCAAAAAATGAGTGGAGTGGAAACAATCATACAAAAGTTTCTTGTTTCTGGACACACATATAATCGATGTGGCGCCTGCTTCGGTGACATTGAGCGAGAAAAAAAGTTGCACGAGATTGTCTCGACACCAGATCATTGTTTTGAAATAATCCGAAATTGCAGAATAAAAAACAAGTTTAACGTCATAAAAATGGAAATGGAAGATTTCGTTTCGACATCGGAATTGGAAAGAAGTGTTACAAACCGAAAGGTGGATATTAATAAACAAAAGATAAATTGGTTGAAAGCGCGATCTCTTGAGTATCAAATTGAAAAACCATTTTCCATTTTTATGACAGACGACGAAGGCAATAGGCAAGAACTCAACATCCAAAAGCGAAACGTTAGCGAAAATATTTTTCAGAATAATGCATTGCCACTTTTATTTCCCACGGGAAATATTATTTCAAAAGAGAAATACGATGATTTGCAAGTATTGAAGGGGCAATTATTGCCTAAATATCGACGTTTCTATGAGGTTTTGAGGCATACCGACGATGACACACCCGATTATGATTTGGCAAGTGGTGATGAAGGTGATTAATAAAATGTAATCGAAAAGGATTGTTTTTATTTATACCTTATCCAAAATTTTGTCCACATCCCTCCTTGATAATAAACTTATATAAATTTTACAATACAAAAAAAATTATATATACTTATTTCAGATTTTTTTCGCTACAAAATTTTTTTTAGTCAGTTTCCAGTTCTACTCCCTTATTTATCGTGGCACAAAATATTTATCTCGGCTTAATCAAATATCTAACTTTATTTTATTTATAATTTCAAACATATGCGTAATATATGGATAAAATTATAACACAAAAACACTACATTTTACACTAGGGTGGTTCAAAAAATTTTTAGTTGTTCAACGGCCATAATGAAACTACATGTTTCTTTTGGATAGACGTACATCCTCAAATGGCCGGTAATCCGAAAACGTGCCCGGGGTACTTAGTGCACGAAAAACTACGTAGCAGTGTCGATTTTTAATCCGATAACGCGTCCGGAGTACCTGGTGCACGAAAAACTACGTAACGATGTCGAATTTTACCGAAAACATACTCTAAATACCTTGTGCATAAAAAAGTACGTAGCGCTGTTGAGTGGTAATCCGAAATCGCGCCCGGGGTACCTGGTGCACAAAAAACTACGTAACGCCGTTGAGTGGTAACTCGAAAACGCACTCAGGTAACTACTGCGCAGATAACCAAGTTGCGTCGTTGAATTTCGTACTCCGATAAGGTGAGAGCAAAACTGTAAAACAATACTTTTTAGGGCAAAAGAAAGACAACTTTTTATCTCTTTTTTACCCTCGGTGTAGCAATTTTATATTTTTACTCTTATGATAAACTTGTCTGTATTTTCCTTTCATAAGAGTATATGTCTCACTTTTGCGCTCAGAGAGTTGGAGTCACTTTTTTCCCCACGACTCGCAGGAGTCTCACTTTTACTCTGACGTGCTCAATTGTAAGTTGCCTTGCTTGGTCACATCACGCATTATGCAATACGTACCCATTGCACCACGAGATTTAGAAAATATTTCCATTCCCAATCATATAAAACTTGCCGATCCAATTATAAGGAATCCGCGTATCGATCTACTAATCGAAGCTGGCCTATTTTGGGACCTATAGTGCATTGGACAAATAAGGCTTCGACCAGAGGGACTGCTCCTTCAAAAAACTTTATTGGGATGGGTCTTGGCAGGAAAGATGAACCTTTCAAAAAATCTTAGGAGCAAAGAGATAACCTGTAATCTGATTACTAATCAGCAGTTACATAATCTGGTTGAGAGACTCTGGGAAGTTGACCAAGTAATATGCAATAAAAGTACAAGGGAACTTGACGCAGAAAACGTTTGTGAGCAACACTTCAAAGCAACAACGAAACATGCATCGGACGGACGATTCACAGTCAACATTGCATATTTCGACTCAGTGAATGATCTCGGAGAGTCATTTGCAATTGTAAAAAAGCAGTTTGAGTCCGTAGAACGCAAATGGAACAAAGATCCACAACTGAAGAAGGGATACCAGGATTTCATGGCTGAGTACGAAGCCTCGGGCGACATGACGGAAGTGTCGTCAGAAAATCTTAAGAGCGATGGGCTTAGAAGGCACTATGTGTCAACGTCGCAATTTTGCCGTGCATTTGCACATCAATTCCATTCCAACGTATTTAAGGAGCAAATCGGAGAAAAATGAAATTTCTTTGAGCTTCAAAAAACTCTAATGTGGCAGGAGTGTGTGTATCTTCTTCGTTTTTCGAAAAAAAGGTGGAAAATATTTTTGATATTAAGAATATTGAAAAGAGTGATAGAAAATAAAATCGTGGGGTGAAAGAGAGACAGATGAACTACCGGTTTTAAAAAATCCTCTTGTTTAGAATTATGCGACTCTCGAGTTGCACTCGTGGTTTTTTTATGTGATTTTATTTTATTTTTTATGTGTGAGTGTTTTTATTTGTCACTTTATATTATTCAACAACGCGAGATATCGTGAAAATTGCGAGAAAATACAATAGGAATACGAGATGACAAGAGGATGTGTGAGAAACTTATTTTGCGCGGACTGTACTATGTCGTCTGCTACTTGACGGACTACATTATGGTACATTCCACGCAAAATAAGTTTCTCAAGCGTTCTCTTGTCATCTCGTATTCTTATTGTATTTTCTCGCAATTTTCACGGTTTCTCGCGTTGTTGAATGATATAAAGTGACAAATAAAAACCCCCGCGGCCATAAAATCACATAAAGAATCCGCGAGTGCAACTCGAGTGCCGGATAATTCTAAGCCAGAGGATTTTCTAAAACCGGTAGGTCATCTGTCTCTCTTTCACCTCTCGATTTTATTTTCTGTCACTCTTTTCAATATTTTGAATATTAAAAATATTTTCCCCTTTTTTTCGAAAAACGAAGAAAATACACACACTTCTGCCACATTAGAATTTTTCGAGGCCCAAAGAAATTTAATTTTTCTCCGATTTGCTCCTTAAATACGTTGGAATGGAATTGACGTGCAAATGCACGGCAAAATTGCGACGTTGCAAAAATATGTCAATTTTTCCGTCTAAGTCCATCGCCCTTAAGTCGGACTCTCTAACGTACTATCTTCCTTACCAAGCTGTGATGGAGCTCGATAGTACAACTACGAAGATTCATGTGGTATTCGATGGATCTTCCAAGACATCTTCTGGAATATTTCTGAACGAGGTTCAACACGTTGGAGCCACGGTGCAAGATGATCTCTTCTCAATCGTTCTGCGATTTAGAAAACATAAGATCGTACTCTCAGCAGACATTGCAAAAATGTATCGTCGTATTTATATATGTAGAAGAGGAGCAAAGACGACTGCAGCGAATTCTGTGGCGTTTTGACAGCTCTCAACCCATAAAGGTCTATGAATTGAACATAGTGACGTATGGAACAGCCGCGGCACTGTATTTGGCCACTCGCTGTTTGCGACTACTCGGAGAGGATACGAAAATTCAGTATCCAACCACAAGCAGAGCCATAATTTCTGATTTCTATGTCGACGATCTATTAACAGGGGCAGACACTCTTGAAGAAGCACGGACTCTTAAAAATGAATTATCGTCGATTTTGGAATTAGTTGACCTGTTCTTGAGAAAATGGGCATCGAATGACGAACAGGTGTTCAATACTGGCATCTCATCGAATGAAGATCGATTAATTCAAGGAGATAAGGATCCGAAAACTTTGGGGTTGCTATGGATTTGCAATACCGATCAATTAAGATACTCGGTAAGGATTCCTGAACAACAAACGATGACAAAAAAGACAATTTTGTTGCTTATTTCTACAGTGTTTGACCCGCTTGGACTCGTTGGTCCCGCGATAATACGAGCGAAGATCATTCTGCAGAAACTTTGGGAGATTAAACTGGATTGGGACGAATCTTTGTCACAAAGTACGCACACTGAATGGATCAATTTTCGATCCCAACTTGAGAGCCTAAATGAGGTAATTGTCCCAAGACGCATTCTGTGTGACAAATCCACGAGAATAGAATTGCATGGATTCTGCGACGCCTCTGAAAAGGCTAACGGTGCGGCAATTTATATACGCTCAATAAATGAGCAAGGACAGATTTTTAAAAACCTTTTGTGTGCAAAACTGCGAGTAGCACCACTTAAGACACTCAGCATACCACATTTGGAACTTTGTGGGGCTCTTCTGTTCGCTCAACTCTCGCAAAAGGTCATTACTTCAATGGATATGAAGATTGATGGGATATTCTACTGGTGTGACTCAACGATTGCATTAGCATGGATCCATGGATCTCCTCGAAAGTGGGAAATCTTTGTTGCTAACAGGGTCACAAAAATTCAAGATCTCACAAAAGAGGGAATTTGGAATCACGTTTCATCTCAGGTCAATCCTGCAGACATCATTTCTAGAGGAGTCGCCCCAGCAGAATTGAAGACATCGGAAATTTGGTGGCATGGACCAGCATGGTTGGGACAGAATTCAAACGAATGGCCCATCACACCTGAATTGGACTTATAAAACGTACCCGGAAAGAAAAAATGCAATTCAAATCAGGTCATTGTAGAGAAAAGGGAACCTAGTATTTTTGAACGATTTTCTTCTTTCAGGAAAATGACAAGAATTTTATCATATGCCTATCGGATCAGAGACAATTTAGCCAGGCCAACAACAGACGTCAAGATCGGTTTTTTGAAACCACGAGAAATCCTAGGCACAAGGAATCGTCTCTTAAAATTAGTCCAAGCAGAATTATTTAAAGATGAAATTCTTTGTCTCGAACGAAATTTGGAAATAGCCAAGTCGGACAGACTTAACCTGCTCAAACATTTTCTCGACGATTCAGGGCTGCTCAGGGTGGGAGGTAGATTGAGTCATGCACCAATCCCCTACGATCAAAGGCATCCGATCATTTTGCCCTCAAATCACTTGGTCATAAAAATGATAATCGACGACGAACACAATAAATTAATGCACGCTGGTTGTCAAGGTGTAATAGCGTCCTTACGAACTAGATATTGGCCGCTAACATGCAAGAACACAGTCATGATAGTGCTTCGAAAATGTGTACGCTGTTTTCGAGCCAAATCAGTGGGCACAGAATATCTCATGGGCAGTCTACCTGCAGCACGAGTCACACCTTCTCGCCCCTTTAATACGTTTGGTGTCGACTATGCAGGACTCTACTCTGTGAAAGATAGAACACGTACGCGAACAACGACAAAGGCCTATCTCTTCATCTTTGTGTGTTTCGCGACAAAGGCAGTTCATCTGGAATTAGAGATAGACTTGACCATGGATGCATTGTTGTCTACAGCGCTTTGTATCTTGACGAGGTCGTCCTCAAATCATGTACTCAGACAGTGGAACAAACTTCGTCAGCGCAAAAAAATGAACTTAATGAGTTAGCGAGACTTCTACTTGATCCTGAACATCAAGAACGGGTCATTAATTTTTCATCTCGGGAAGGAATGGATTGGCACTTTATTCCTTCCCATGTTCCTCACTTTGGTGGATTATGGGAAAGCGCGGTCAAATCGGCAAAACACCACTTGAAGCGAGTCATCGGCGAATCTAAGCTCACTTTCGCAGAACTATATACAGTGTTGACTCAAGTTAAAGCCTGCTTAAATTCTCGCCCTCTATCCCCTCTATCCGATGATCCCAATGATCTTGAACCTCTAACTTCTGCACATTTCCTTATTGGAGACACACTGGTAGCCTTACCGCAACCAGATTTGCGCCACCTTTCAGTACAGTACCTGAACCGATATCAGCATCTGCAAGTGGCAGCTCGGACAGATCACAGAACTACATCCAGGTAAAGACAACGTGATACGAGTCGCTACTGTAAAGGTCCATGGTTCTAACTTAGAACGACCGGTCTCTAAATTATGTGTCTTGCCTATTGAAGAGCCTGTTATTAGTGACTGCGATTAATTAAGATTTATATATAACAATTAAGTTTAAAATTATGTCAATGTTTCTTTCCTGTTATGTATATGTATTTGAACGAACATACAGCAAAGTCACTCGACTTCGGGTCGTGTATTTATACTCATTTTTTAACTAGTGTACCTACTTAATTTTCAATCACCATTATATGTAAACTGTCTTTCAATAAATAATTTAATTTAAACAGTATTCTTTTCAATATTGCACCTTACCGTGCAACCACTGTGTATGTAGGAGGTATGGATGTCGCCGTTCTTTGTCGTCACTATAACTTAAAGAAAATTGTAGATAAAATGATGAAATTATTAGGGCTTATTTATAAAACCAATATCTCAAAACGTGCCCAAGGATTTTTCAAAATATTGTATTTCAAAAATTATTTGTAATTTTATAATTTTTGTAAAATTCATTTTTCGACTATAAATTCTCAAATAATAAAAATTCTACGCTTATGTGAGAGGGGAAGAAAGATTCGATCAACCTATAAGATTAATGCATTCAATTGAACACTAAGGAAGTATAGTTATTTGTAATTTTGAAAATTTTCGTTTTTATTTATGTTTTCAAATAGGGGTAATCGGTACAATGATTGGCAGTTTACGAGAGGCAGCACCAATCTTACTCGCTTAAAAAATCCAATATTGTATAAATGGGTGTACATTTTGATTATTCTAAAAAAGAAACTTTAATTATTGAAATGTTATGAAGTTTATGTCGAAATTTAGAGTGTTCAAAGAGAATTCAACAAAAAATGTTAAATATGAACGAAAGTACAGTCATTGGCAATAGTTGTCACCGTCATTGGCCATGTTCGAGATAGTCATTGGCCATTACTGACTTATTAATAAATTTTGATGAATTTATTCAACAGCACAATCGAAAAAGCATGAATATAATATTTATTGAACTTATTATCACAATATAGGAATATAATTTATTTTATATCGAACTAATATCAATGTATATTGAAATATTCATAACTTAAACGACAAATATTCAAGGCAATTTCAAACTAGTTTATCACAAATTTTTATGTTAGCGTAATGCATAAAAAACATTGAATGTTAGTGTTTTACTTTCTTGATTTCACCCTTACTTTCGTCAAAAGTATTGCTTTTAAAGTCAAAAGTATTGCCTGAAATATATTTCAAGTATGTAAAATCCATTTTTATATGACATTTGATACATTTACCGCAAAAATTGAAATTGTTAAATGTTCAAAAACATATGATATTTTAATTGCATACTTGAAAAATTAATTATTTAACAAATAAAATTAATGCTAGCAATAAAAATGAAGACTTACCATTATCCTCAACAACAACGCAAGTTCAGTTATTTCAGTGCCAATGACTACCGAAACAATAACATAACCTCAGATACAGAGATTGGCCGAACGGCCAATCACTGTGGTCAGCACGTATTCGCGATATAGTAGTTGGCAACTCTAATTATTTATAAAATATCTTGATTTCAAGCAAAAAAAAACATTTATCGATGACGATAAACTTCTATTAATTTATTATAAAACATAATATTCGGGTTATGTTTTTTAAAATTTCTCTGAAATGTCATGAAACACTACGTCTGTACTACGACTTTTCGATCAATGTGCGTGATTTTCACGGTAATCTCAGTAAGGTCATATTTCTTGTTAGTGTAAATATACTTAATATGCATGATGAAATTATGTTTTAATAGTTTCTAAAACCTCAGAGTTTGAGGTATTAAATGATATCTTTGTAAGTAACATAAAACGTATAGATTTTTTGTAATTTATCTAAATACAATACGCTGGCCAATGACTGTGGGGGGGCCAACAACTGTACCGATTACCCCTAACATAAATTCAAAGCTATCGCAAGAAAGTAAAAGATTTCCTGTATTGCAAAAAATAAAAAAACTAATATTTATACATTTCATTTAAAAATATGAATCTCCAGTGTAGAAACTGTGATCGAGTTCCGCACGAATTCCGGCCAGGTTGCCCTTATTCTTGTATCCGGAATCCGGCAAGGCTATCCGGCCGGATTATGCGGTCGAATCTCGAATATAAATAGGGTAACTCGGTCCAAAACCGGCCTGTTTTTGACAATGTAATATACATACATATGAACCTCCGATGACCAAAATGGATTCAGCCTGAGAAGTATTGTTCTGAAAGTTAATTTTCAAAATCTTTGTAATTTTAATTTTAAAGACTGATTCTTGTAGAAAATTTCAAGGTGCATCTGTTTTTCCTCCTGCAAAAATTTGTAGGTTTTGTAGTTTTTTGAAATATGAAATTGTTAAATAGTGAATTTTTTGTAAACGAAAAATTTTTATCTTTGAAGCACTTGAAGGTTGAAATTCATGATCTTTGCAAAGTCTCAAAAAAAAAAAAAAATTAACAACTTTTTTGTTTATAACAATATTTTAATTTTTCTTGCTTAGATGGTTTTAGAAGACTTATATACTTCATTTAGTATTGATTGAATCAAAAAATTCTGAAAATTGATTAAACAAAACGTACATATTTTTGCAAGAGGAAAAAAAGATGCGGCTTGAAATTCTCTACGATAATAATCATTCTTCAAAATTAAAATTCGTGAGATTTTTAAAATTAACTTTCAGAACAATACTCCTAACAGGCTGAATCCACGCGTATCCCCTTTTGGTCGCCGAAGGTTCATATAATGAAGAATTTACAAAAAAAAAATTGTCTCTTACACGTATAATTGCACAATACACACGTATTCAGGATTCGAATTCCCGACCTAAACATCCTAAAATCTAGTACGTACGCACTAACTGACTGAGCTACTTAAGGGGTTACACTACCCAGGCGCGTCGAAAAAAGAAGCTTTTTTTGTGAATTTTTTTCTCGAGTTGTATGTGGTGGATAAAAAAAATTTTAGGGCTTTATTACACATATGTGACATGCGTCGTGGAAAGGGGTCTAAGGCTGCAAAATTCGATTTTGAGGTTTTTACACTTTTGGATAGTTTTTGAGTTGCTCTTTTTAATGAAACTATCAAAAAAAATCCGAGCATTACTTTTGCTAATAATTGGGTTGTTAGGTACGCGAGACCTATTAGGTCGCATCTATCCGTTCGACTTCGAACGCTCGCCCTGTAAAATCTCCATTTGCAACCTTGACCCCTTTCCTCGGCGCACGTCACATATATTAAAATTCTCAAAAATATTTTTTATTTATGTATTTACAACAAAATGGCGTCGTAGCAGTATAAGAAAAAAAAAGAAATTTTTTTGGAGGATGAAAATGGTGTGCAGCGTAGCAGTCTTAGTGTCATCTGGAACAAAAAAAAATTTTTTTTCTTAATTTACAATTGTTTTTCTGTCGAAGTACACAGGATTTTAAATTTTGTTTGAAAATTCACAAATTTGTATGAGTTAAATTTTTTTTTTCATTTTTTAGCAAAAAATCGACTTTAAATTCTCTACTACAAACGTAATAATTTATCAAAACGTAATAATTTATCAATCATAAAAATCGTGTGTATTTCGACAGGAAATCTATCTAAGAAGTTGCGATTAAAATTTCAAGTCAATCAGACAAAAATTGAGCGAGATATGCTGCATACCGATTTGAAAAACATAGTTTCGAGAAAAACGCGTTTAAAGATTGGAAACGTATTTGTGATATGAAATTTTCAAAATATGAGCTTGCTGATTTTTTTTACCTTTACTCTGCAATCCCAGCTCCATAAAGCTGACCTTCTACATTTAAATTCAACTCGTCAGTCTCCTTCCTGAGTGCCGTAAGATCCTTCCGAGCGCTTTTTCGGTGAATCGACGATGAGCGGTTGCAGCAATTTTGCTCCGACTGGCCCGAGATGTTGTTGCTCTATTTCCTTTCTGTCTGTTATATATTCTTTTACTCATTTTGTTAATTAAAGCACTGAAAAACAACGCACAAACTAAATAAAATGAGCGCGTAAGTCGGACTATCAAGCGATGCTCTTTGCGACGTGTTTACTCCAGTTCTATCTTTTTTCCTGGCGTCCTACGACATCTCCAAGATTTATTAAACCATCTATATATATTTTGAAGAACTATAATTCACTTATACTTGCGAAAACTAACCAACAGAGCTATTTTACCCTTATAATATAATCCTGCGCGCGGTCGAGCGGCCTTTTCAAACGTTTCGGAGCGCTCAGAGGCGCTTCCGAAAAAAATCAAAAAAAAGTATTTATAACAGCCTTTCCACCAAAATTTTTGCTGAATGTTATTTTTGAATAGTTTATACATCATTTAAGCGAATAAAAAAATTTTGAAAAAAAAAATTTCCAGGGTAGTGTAACCCCTTAATCCCTTGCACTTCTCAGCTAAACTTTTTCGCTGAAAAGCTACACTTAAGGGCATTGGATAATGGGAACTTAGAAAATTTTTTGGGTGCCCCCAATAATAAAGACGGCCCTGCCTCCGTATTTAATTTAAAGAGTAGATTTCGGGATAAATAAAAGAAACTCACCAAATATTTCGGGTCTGACGAAATCCTAGAGTGCATCTTATAAAAAATGCATCGCGTTTTTCTTGAGAAAATGAATATTTTTACTACAAATATTATTTTCTGAAACGGAAAAATGAATACCGAGCAGACAAATCTCGAGAAAGAGATGACGATTGTCAAAGTCACTTCACTTTTCACTATTTTGTAGACAC
>CAJFCP010025621.1:0-16527 GCA_904066005.1 Synergus itoensis
TTGTGCTAGACGAGCACAACTCAGCCCAACTTTTTTTTTCAGAAAAAAGAAAATGGCGGTGCTTGGCCAAACAATTTTTTTTTTTTTTAATTTTGGCTCAAACTTTGACATTTTTGCAAAATCTTTTGCAAAAACTTTTGTTTTTTTAAAAAAACGAAATATCGGTGCGAACAAATTTTCAATAAAAATACTATTTAAATTTTTGAAATCACCTCACAAAAAGAGGCAAAACCTCAATTCCTTCCTGTGAATTCAATATAAAGAAAAGAAACCCCTCTTATTCAAGATTGTGAAGAGGAGAGAATGAAAACTGCACTCAGATCTTGCAAAACTTAAATTCTTTAGATCCTAATCTAAACGCCATCCAGCATAATGATGCTTCCAACATAATCCTCTCAGATTCTCTCTACGTTCGTCCTCTAGATTCCGAAACAATTAATGTCGAGCTCCATAAACATGAAACTTTCGGAAGCAACGACGATCAGCAAATCACCAACTAGGTACAACATTTCCACAGTTACTATACAGCTAGTACATTTCTACAAGGCTTGAATGTCAACATAAAAAAAATAAATCGGAATTTCCGACGATGTCTACGCCACAGAATGGTTGTGCGACGTAAACGACGATCCTCGTCTCAAATTAAAAATCACATAAACGCTTCAAGTCCAAAGAGTCGAGATCCCATCTATAATATTGAAGCGACGATAACTCTCTACACGGAAAAAATATGTCCTGTAAAAATTGTAGAATTAGTCCAGGAGTTTTGGACGGGTACCAAAATATTGGAGTTCTTGAATGACTTTTAATAAAAGGTTTCAAACTTTTCAATACTAATTGCAAATGAGTCTTGGAAATTCTCTATAATAGTCTAGGAAAAATAGTTTTGTAATTACTGAAGAGCTGGGATTACAGAAAGTCCTGGACAGTCTGGGAAAATGATGCGCGTCGATGTGCGCAGTCGACCATCAGCTGGCAGAGTGAATTATAAAGTTAATAAGTGTACTTATATAAAACTCACGAAATCTTAAAAATTAAAATATTAAAAATAATAAAATGATACACTTATAATATAATATTTAAATAAAACATGTTAAAACAAATTAAATATCACTTGGGTCACTGTGACGTTTCTCACAAGCGGTGAACATTTGGCTAGTTAGTATATAAGGACCATTTCGACCGGTATACTTAGCGTGCGATATTCTGCGTTAGAGAATTGCGTTGTGTGTAGTAGTGTTAGGTTAGGTATAGAATTAGGTTTGTGTGTATTAAATAAGTGACGAAAACGTTTCTCGTGTGTGTGATATGAACTTGGACACATAAGACTACTAAGTCTGAAGTTAGCTTTGCTTTTTTTATTTTGTTTTAGAACCCTTCATATTTTCCTAGACTGTCCAGGACTTTATGTAGTTCTTTCTTGCACTTAGTATTGAAATATCTTGTAAATTTCATAGAAGGAGGGTTACAATTTTTACAACATTTTGGTACCCGTCCAAGATTCCCAGACTGAGTTCTACACTTTTTATAGGACATATTTTTTCCGTGTATAGTGAAACGTAGGAATACACGAAGCGATGCTTTCAAAGGTAATGAGAGCAAGCGATAACTGGCACTGAAAAACCAAAAAGAGTCAGACTAAAGCTAAAGTTAGCTTAAAGTTGTTCCCATTTTGACAAAAGTTTTGTGCTATTTTATAGAAAGTACTAAACTATAAGTATGGAGTAAAAATAAGTTAACAATTGTAAATTATACTGTTCTGTCATTTTGTATTTTCATCTTCACTACAAGTTCTGTATTTTCATCTCGCTATGTCTTTATTTTTAAATTTGAGAATATATCTTCTTTCGTTAGAGATAGCAAAAGAACAGGAGCAGCAGTCGCAATTGTTATTATTTTTCAAAAACTCCTGTTATTGCTGCTGTATTTGCGGCTGCTGCAATTGCGATTAAAGCAATTGCGACTGCTGCTCCTATTATTTTGCTATCTCCTCTTCATGTGTTTGCTACGATGAGGAGCAAACTCATTATCAATTGTAAATACTGTTCTATATTTCTTATTTTTCAACAACTCCTGTTGTTGCCGCTGCAATTGCGACTGCTGCTCCTGTTCTTTTGCTTTTTCTCTTCATGCGTTTCCTCCTCATCGTAGCAAACGCATTATCGACACTAAGACACATTATCGAAATTAAGACGCATTATCGCATATTAAGACACTATTTTGTTTGTAATTCCTTAAAAAATTAAGTAATCGACAATCGACATATATGTATGTATTTTATACTATACGTAATAATTATATTTACATTAATACGTACACTTTACATTTTATTTACATTCGTATTTTACACACTTGTTATAAACTTTTATCAGATTATATGAATAACATAGTTTGAAGACACATTCTTAAAGAGAGTAAAAATAAAAAGGAAAGATTTGAAAATTGGAATGAAAACTTTGAAAAATATAAAAATCTACGACCATTCGTAAGGTCAAATCATCATCGATTCGTTTTGTTTATCAAGTGGATGATGATATAGGCCTACCGCATTGCTTCTTGTAAAGCTATAAGACAAGCAATATTTGCTTTAAAACCTCCAGCTCGCTCTGATGTATAGTTTCACTTCGGACATTATTTAAATAACCCCGAATTTGCAGTTCTCGCCAGTCAGAGGTGGCGCTGGACCCTCAATATCTTGTTTGCGATTTCCGTGTAGGAAAATAAAGGACTTTCTTCGATTTTTGGCACAGGCATGAAACTGTGTCCTCCTTGATTTCCGAATTTGATTCCTGAGCTAAACTGTGTAACTTTTTGAACAGGTGCAGCAATTTCGCTTTTTCCTTTTGCTTCTCGAATTCTGTAAGCTCTTCTAGTTCAATTATTGTAATCTTGTAAGATGTCAGAATCTTCTTCTTTTTTGTTGAAATCACAAAGAACTCTTTTTTTTATGTCTATTTCTTTTTCTACCATAGGATCCTCGAAGAGCTGAACTCGGAAATTTGTTCGTCTGAGAGCTATATTGCATTGTGGATAGGAACCCGTGAGCCTGAAGAAACAGAAATATAAATGTTTAGAGAAGTCCATCCTCGAAATTTGATGTCCACTCAAATATCAGAAATCATTTTATAATTATTACTCTAATACAAAAGTTTCTGAAAAAAGTTTTTCTTCAACTAATTTTTCATTAATGAAATTGCAAATGTAGAGTACTAAAAACTTTATTATGTATTAAATCCTAAGTATATATATATATAGACGAGAACAAGATAACCTAAAACTTCATTACTCTTGGCAAAATTAACGGTGATCATTAACATAAATTACCTTTTAAAAAAAAGAAAATCGACACAGCTTTCACATAATGTGTGTCCACAAATGTTAACCATTAATTTTAAAGACGGATTTCGATATTTTGTGGTTTTACAACATGGACATGCCTGCCTGTGGTCTTCCATGATTTAAAATTCAATCAATTTCTTTTTAATTAACACGTTCAAACAGAGTTCAAACAAGGTTTTTAATACCAATTTCAATATCGAAAGTATAGTCTTAGCTTTTTTTTTAACTACAATCAGAAGTACAGTAGTTATTTAAATTATAAGTTTGACAGCATCTGACACAAGGTAAAACCGCGCGACTGAAACACAAACATAACCACATAACCTCCAATAACCTCCGAAAGGAATGTAAGCAGTGCTGCCATATTTTCAAAAATAATATCTTGAATAAAAATTCGAAAATAGATATATAAATAATATTCATAATTTTGTTCAGGAAAATGTAAAAAGTTAAAAATTTTCTTGAAACCACAAATTCTTAAAATGTAAGTGATTTTATTCATCTTATTAATCAATGACTTTGAACTTTTCATTATCATTATGTTGGCTGAAATGAAAAAAGGTTTGAAAATTCTAATAATCTGCATACACTATCTATCATCAAAGATATTTTACTTATTATACTTAATAATTTATTAACTAAATATTTATAAATTAATTACCAAATTATTATATGTAGTAATGACAAAAAAATTCAATTTGACTTGAGGTCATGTATAAATCTCGTGACTTGGTGCTTGTCTGACGCTTCTAACAGATAGTAGACGTAAAGAGATAGATAGACGTAAAGAAAATGATAAGGAACAAATTTTAAAAGAAGTAAATATATAGCCAAGTAAATTTAATTTAATTTACATTAGATTATTACAAAACAAAAAGAAATGAAATAGTTTAAAAATTTAAAAAACATAGTATGTAATGAAGATATTGTTGACAAAAATTGACAGAAGCTTACCTCACTTCCTAACTGTCAAATGATATTATGAGTACATTAGGAATGTGAACAATTTATGATCTCTCTCGCACTTTCAAGGAAGCAAAGATTATTCTTAATATTTTAATTTACTTCTTTCACCAACCCTTCGAACGTTTTTACAGTTTTAAACGTTTTCGCGTGCAATTTTTAAAAAAAGTTTCTTATGAAAAATGTAAGTTTTTGCCACTCTGCATACTTTATTGTACAATGGCACGAAGAAATAAGTAAAGAAATCATTATTTATTGATCCGTAAGAAACAATAAAATCTAATAACCAAATTTCATAAGAACCGACAAGTATTTTTAAGCTTTCGAAGGGCCGAAATGCAGAAAATTCCTAGGAATTAAAAAAATGTTAACTCTTAGAGCAACGTACATTAATTAGCCAGTAAAACGTGCCGAAGCAGACTTTAATCAAGAGCTGATTGTGCTTTTTGTCAACTTGATTTAAAAGTAAATAAGAAATATTAAAGTATAAAAAAGGAAGTTACGTAAGCGATGATGAAACATTATTTTCAATACAGAGGAAAAACTCAGTACTTCTGCGAACACAAGTACACACAATATAATGTTCCGCGAAGGCATATATCCTGCATTACTCTTTGCATTACTTTAGCTAATGATTGTGTTAGGCCTTAGCGTCAACTTCCATCATCTCAATTTGATCGCTCTCATAGACAGGCACTGATTCTCTAGTCTCTCCTATTGCCTTTTCCTTTTTCAGCTTCTTGGCAGGCTTCGGGTTTGCAGAGGACTAAAGCAGAGACTAATACGAAAATGATTAATAAAGAGTATCGTTATCTTTTTCCAAATGATTTTAAGTGAACCTTTTCTCAGATTCTTTATTATAATTATCGCATTAAGACACTATCGCATTAAGACACTATCGCATTAAGACACTATAATTACTATAATTATCGCATTAAGACACTATAATTACTATAATTATCGCATTAAGACACTATTTTGTCTGTAATTAAAGACACTATTTTGTCTGTAATTAAACTTTTGAAATTATTCACATATTTTGAAAATTAAGTAATCGACAATCGACAGTATAGTATTTTATACTATACATTTAATTTACGTTCTTATTTTACACACTTGTTATAAACTTTTATCAGATTACATCAATAACATAGTTTGAAGACACATTCTTAAAGAGAGTAAAAATAAACAGGAAAGATTTGAAAATTGGAATGAAAATTTTGAAAAATATAAAAATCTACGACCATTCGTAAGGTCAAATTATCATCGTTTCGTTTTGTTTATCAAGTGGATTATGATATAGGCCTACCCGTGTAGAAATTTTGCTGTGGCCCCTATCGGGCCCAGATCGGATGATTTCAGATCGGTGATGGAACGCTGAACCAGACCGGGCCCAGATCTGGCTCGATCGTGCTAAGTCTGGGCCCGATCGGGACAGATCTGGGCCCGATCAGGTTCTGCGTTCCATCACCGATCTGGGCCAAGTTTGGGAATTTCTGCACGGGTACCATTGCTTCTTGTAAAGCTATAAGACAAGCAATATTTGCTTTAAAACCTCCAGCTCGCTCTGATGTAGTTTCACTTCGGACATTATTTAAATAACCCCGAATTTGCAGTTCTCGCCAGTAAAGGTGGCGCTGGACTGAGAGCTATATTGCATTGTGGACAGGAACCCGAGCCTGAAGAAACAGAAATAAATGTAAAAATAAAGTAAAAATAAAGTAAAAATAAAGTTAAAGTAAAAAGTAAAAAGGAAGTAAAAAGGAAGTTACCTAAACGATGATGCTGATGATGATGATGATGCTAATTTCTTGACGAGCTGCCGCCCCCTCCACCTCTGCGACGATTGCCCTGGTACGGCTGGTATCGCTGGTGTCTTTGCAGCACCTCCTCCAATGAGGAAACAAGTTGATTCTGTAAAAAAGAATACTGAATTAGTACATAAAATTAATATTTAGCAAATAAGTTGATATAAATTTCTTCTTACCGTTTGGGTAGGTGCCACACCTGGAACCGTGGGCAGCTGGTATCCTGATGAAAAATATGGTGTTTGAGGCCAATGCCCTTGGCTGGTCTGCAATGGTTGGCCCTGTTGAAACATTCTTAAATGAACCACTGCTGCAGTCAGAGACTGAGTCAATTCTCTTATTTTGTTTTGGGCCAGCTGCCTCTCCCGGTTCCAGTTTATCCTCTCCGATTTTAAAGTATTTTTCAGCAGTTGGAGCTTGTGTCTTTCTTCCTCCAACTGCTGAAAAATATGTTGCAACGGAGGTTCCAACGGCGGTTGCTGCTGTTGCAACGGAAGTTGCAATGGTGGTTGCTGCTGTTGCAACGGAGGTTCCAACGGAGGTTCCAACGGCGGTTGCTGCTGCCGCAATGGAGGTTGCTGCTGTTGCAGCGGAGGCTGCCTCGGTCTCTTGGCCGGACGTCCTGAAATGGAAAACAAGTTAAGTTAAGCAGTTGTCCGGTGACGATATGGGGATGAAACTTTTTTTGGTGTCACTCACCATCATTTCCTAGAAATTTTGGGAAAGAAATATGACAACAGAGTATTTAAAGGGAACTTGGGGATTTTTTTCACGTTTTTTCTCTTATAACCAGTTTAGGGGTTGAAGTTAAGTAGTCTTGCGGTAACGATATGGGGATGAAACTTTTGTTGGTATCACATACCATCATTTCCTAGTAATATTGAGAAAGAAATCTGACAATAGAGTATTTAGAGGGAACTTGGAAATTTTTTTCGAGATTTTTTGGTTTATTACGAGTTTGGGGGTTGTAAAAACACATTTCAGTAAAAATTCAACTTGTTTTTAATTTATTGTATTGTTTTATAACCATTTAATTGATAGAAAACGATTTATAATGAACTTTAAAAAAATTTGTATGTTCGTTTATAGACGTTGCAAACGGCAGTTACATACAAGATTTAGGATCCCTTGAAAAATTTAAAAAAAAAACCCTTTCAAACCTTGCGGTCGACCGAATTTATGATCACTTGGAATGATGCCGTTTAAATATTATTAATGTTCAAAAACATTATCGTTTTCAATTAGGACAGGAACATACTGAACATATGTTGCCAAATATATATTATTTGGGGCACCCAAATATTTTAATTAAATATTTTAATAAAAAATATATAATATTTTAATATTTTAATATTTATTAATATTTACTGTTATTTAATATTTGTTATTTAATATTATTATTACTGTTATTTAATATTTATTTATTAATATTTATTAATATTAATTTATTAATTTATTATAATATAAGAGTTATTTAATATTTATTATTAATAAATATTATTAATATTTATTTAATATTTAATATATTAATGTTATTGTTATTACTGTTATTACTGTTATTTAATATTTACTGTTATTTACTGTTATTAATATTTACAAATATTTTAATATTTACTGATTATTTTCACGCTGATATTGCAAGGAAAAAAGTGTTTCACCCGGAAACGAGAGCTTTCCAAAAGTGGTTGAAACATCCGTAACATTTTCGTCAAACGTACTTCAAAACTTTTATATTTCTTAAAGGAAGCAGCACTAAAGAAAACAAGACAGAAGGTCATACAAATTTTATTATCTTGCAGTTTTTTACCATCAGTTTGTAATGATAAAAAAGTATGCTACAACCGAGGGGTTGATCTCTCTTGAAATCTCGTGTACAACACTGTACACTCTTTTACGAAATCTTTTGGTATCTGTCCTTTATCTTAAATTCTCTTAAAATCGTTTAGAATCTCCTGCAATATTTTTAAAATCGAAGAATTTCCAACTCTAAAATAAAATGAAATAAAGTAAAATCTTGAAAAATCTGTTATACACTCAAAATTCGAGTCATCAACCTCTCGGCTGCATCATCAAAAGTTCAAGGTCCCTTTGTCCTAACGATCCAATACTGTTATCCAGGAAAATATCAATGATTTATTGATATATCAATATTAACATATATTTGGGACACCCTAGAAAATATCATATGATTTGAATATATGTTAACAAATACTGTTATCCAGGAAAATATCCGATATAAAAACGATCCATTCGTTTGACATTTATAATGCCATCTTATTTAATCAACCCTTTCAAACTTTTTCAAATCACTGAAAATTTTACGAATATTTTACGAATAGTTTCTCGATGTGTAAAAAGTGGCTTAGTATCTGTTTTTTTGGAAAAAAAAGAATTTGGCTAGAATGATAAGTTTCGGCTATATAGGGTTAGGTTAGATTAGTCGAAACTTCTAACATTTTAGCCAAACAAATTCTTTTTTTTCCAAAAAAACAGATACACTAAGCCACATTTTCCAAATTAAAATATTTAATTTTATAAAATTGATGAACAGATAAGAGGAAATGAAAATTTTAAAATGCTTACCACGTTTAGTCTTATTCACCATTTTTCTTGTAAATGAAAGCGTCCTGGCGTCCTGTGTTTCTTTCCGGTTCGTCGGTAATTTATGGTAATTTATATGCCACTAATCTGGTAACACTGAAAAACCGCGACACTCGCGTCACTTTACGACAATTACCGATTGCGTGATTGTCAAATTACCACTTGACGGATGATTTCAAAGGACACCTGGTGGTGATATTTTGTTTTAAAAATCAACCGCGGATCAATCCAACCATTTTTATACCTACTTGGCATTATCATTTTTACATAGTGAAAACTGATTGTTGTCATATTTTAAAGTCTAAATTATACAGTGTTATAATATTAAAAGTTATATATTATTCAAAGTGAGAATTTTCAAAGAAAATATGGGGAAAACTCTAACACGAAAGAGCGGACGGCCTCAAACGAGTCGTAAAGCTCCATCGAGGAAAAGGATTAATAGAATCAGGTAAGTGTTGATATTGCTTTTTTGATACCGTCGAAGCATAAATTGCGTTTTTTTTAACGTTCGAAAACCATTTTCGAAAGCGATTTCGAGTATTTTATAGTGATTTTTACAGATAAACCATTATTTAACCATTTCTGATTGGTGGATTCAGGGTTTATCTGCAAGATAAATTTTATCCGGAGGTGAAGAAATCGGCCATAAGGAATTTTAAGGGTTAATTATCAGGTTAATTTTCAGGTTATTAATTATGTATCGAAAATTTCTATCGACGATATCGACAGTTTTCGTGAAATTTTAAGTGATTTGACAAGGTTTAATCTTGTGAAGTTTAATGAATTAAATAATATTGAATAATATAATATAATAATAATAATAATAATAATAATAATAATAATATATATTTTTTTTTTTTTTTTTTTTTTTTTTAAGGGGAGGAGGAAATGCTTTATGCACAGCGTGTGGGACTTCCGGGTTTGACAGTCCCCAGAGGATGGGGCTGCCAATCCGGCTTACCCACTAAAACCTCCTCCCTCTTCTTCTTGGCAGAGTTCCCCCTGGGACCGCTTTCGCATTACTTCAGGGGGTGCCGTTTTTTTTGCCCTGCTAAGGCTCTTGCTGGTTTCGCTCTGCGTATTGAATCGACTTTGTGTCTGGCCTAGAGAGACGTGGGATGAAATAATATATAATAATAATAATAATAATAATAATAATAATAAATAATAATAATAAATAATAATAATATATTATAATAATATAATATTATTATAATAATAATATAATATTATTGAATAATAATATTAAATAATTATAGAATTCAATAATTCAATAATTTAATAATTCAAGATAGTTTAATAATTTTAAGGGGTTTTATGATTTTCAAAAGATTTTATAGAATTTTCAGGATTTCATGGAATGTAACGAGATTTCTAGTAATTTTAATGGATTTTAAAGGACGTAAAGAGACTTTAAATTTTATCGTATAATTTTAAGAATTTTAAGAAGTTTCTGGGAATTTGAAAATAATTTTAATGAGGGGTTTTAAAAGAATTTCTATACATATATGATTTTTAAAAGAATTTGTACAATTTAAAAGGATTTCGAAGGTTGTAGTAAAATTTTAAGGGATTTCATGAGATTGTTCTAACAATTCCAAGATTTCATACAATTTTTAAGGATTTAATGAAATTTGATAAGGTTTATAAGAGATTCTGAATTTTAAGAGATTCTGAATGTTATAAGATTCTGAATGTTAATTTTTAAGAGATTCTGAATGTTAAGAAATACCAAGAGAGTTTTAAAATTAATTTTTAGAGATTTTTGCTAATTTTAACTTGGATTTCAAGAGATTTATAATTTTGATGTTTTTTGTGCATTTTTAAGGGATTTCAAATGGTTTTTGGGAGTTTTTAGGGTTTCTATTACCGATAAAAACCGGGAAAACCGGAAATACGCCTGGAATTTTTTTTAAATCATGGGTTTTTTTTTCAAGTACCTACTTTTATCTTATTTTTGTTTTCTGTCATAGCAAATAATGTCTACCAAAGAAATGAGTTAATACACTTCAGTTATTGTTTCATATTTTATAATCTGATTGAGTAACTTAATTACTAAAAATTAAGTCTGATTAGTTGAGTAAATATTTGCAGTATTATTACTCCTTAGTTTATTATTAAAATAAGAGTAAAAGTATTATAAGGATAAATAATATATAATAAACTCTACAATATGTTGGATTTGTTGACTTAATATAACTTAATGTGACTTAATATGACTTAATTAATTTGTTGACTTAATTGACTTAATATGACGTCACCATTCTAACTGGGGTATTTTTTATGTTCTTCGACATTTTGTTAAAAAGAAAGAGAACCCTCGTATGTGGTTATAGGAACTATTGTAAAATACTTGTGGCAACTATTTAATAATGGTCGCCACTCACTGGTAATGAAAAGATCATACAAATCACAGTGTACAGGGGGCGTGGTGTGTCTTAACTCTGTATTTGGATTGGTCACAGTATAGGGATAAGCCCACCCACTTCCTTACTTCCTTCATTGGCTATATACCCTATAGTTTATCTTAGACACGTCTTTCATGTTTATTTATTGTTTAATAAATAAACTTTTGCTAATAAATGTTAAACAATATAGGAAAGTATTGAAAGTATTGAAAGTATTGAAAGTATAGGGATAAGTATAGGGATAAGCCCACCCACTTCCTTACTTCCTTCATTGGCTATATACCCTATAGTTTATCTTAGACACGTCTTTCATGTTTATTTATTGTTTAATAAATAAACTTTTGCTAATAAATGTTAAACAATATAGGAAACTATTGAAAGTATTGAAAGACAATTATACGATTGTAAAAATATCAACCCAACCCTGGTTTCCATAAGATTATAATGGAAACCACGGTTGGGTTGACATGTTTTCTATTGAAAAGTTTAAAAATATAATTTTAAAATATACAAAATGATCGAAAATATGAAGTGTGATCATGAACATTATCTGATTAGTTTTAAAAATAATAAAAAAGCAGTATAATTGAATATTCTCATCAATTCTCGATGCTTTGGAAACCTTCCGGTATGTTACCGGTAATATTACCCAATTATAAATTACAAGCACAATGGACACCATGCACGCACCGATCAACAACAACAAGTCGAGACTTGCTTCGCACGTGCAGTGCAGGCGTGCTGGCGTGCAGCATGTCCGCCAATGTTTACTTTCTGTAAAGAAATCGGTGTCCGCTATACTTATAGAAGTATTTCTATAAAACGTTTATGTGCATCGAAAATTAGTTTGAAATAGTCTAGTGTTATTGTTTAAAGTGCTCTAAAAGGATTATGTGCTTTTGAAAGAGATGCAACCACAGGGAAGTTAAAAAAAATGCAACAGGTAATAATGAACATAACCTCCTTGACCTATGATTTTCGAATTTTACAAAGTTGACCTCTATTTTCATATTTTCATATATTCAAATATTCAAATATTCAAATATTCAAATTCATTATTCAAATATTATTATTCAATATTCAAATATTCAAATTCAAATATTCAAATATTCGAGTATTTTCAAAATATACTTACTAAAAGACTTACTAACAGTCTGGAAAAAAAAATTCTAATATTGCGAAATAACTTTTGTGTTAGTAAAAATATTGAATAAACTTTAAATATTCTCATATTATGTAGATTACTCTATACAAACTATGGTCTATCGGGATTGAACGACGTGATGCTTTCTTCTCCCAATATTGCACATCACCCTTGTGTGTTTATGGATCCTTTAGGAGGATTGAAAGAGATAATAGTACCATTTCATTTTGCGCTCAGTAATGAAAATGGAGACAGAACTCAGGATTTTCATCTGTTTAAGCAATTAACAAACTTTTTGAAAGAGGAAGAGTTTGATGATAATAAACTTCTTAACATGATCAGGAGTATTTGTTTTGATCTAAAGACTGATGAAGTTAGATAACAGGTTGTCGAGATGCTAATTACTAAGAAGTATACGACACCGGATTCACTTCTCGTTGCGATTGAATGTTTTTCTCCAGATCTCGATAAAAAAAGTACGTACTTACAAACTGATTATTATTTTAATATATTTGAATCGTATTTAATTGAAAATTTTCCTCTTTTATTTTTACAGACCAAGATTTACAACCCACGACAAAAATTCTCCATCAAACAATTACCCAATTACAAAAAGTTGTCGAATTTTATCAGTATCTTCGAGTCCAATAGGATTTACTACCCGAATATAATACTATAGCAGGAAGTAGTGTACCTAATGCGAAAACTTTGTCTTCTAGTTTACTCGCGCCTGAAAAGGAAATCACTCGAATTTTACAGTTATTAGATACAGTGAAAGAAATTGAGACTTCGGTTGTTAAATCGAAAACCAAAGTAAGTTCCAAAGATGATGGAAGGTGTTTCTACGATTTTTTGTCATGTTTTAATTTTGGAACTTCGGAATGTGTAGTATTGAAGGATTCTTTGTCGTTAGAGAGAAGATCTCAAATTTGTAAATATGAAAAAATTCGTGAATAATACATTTTGAGATTTAGGAACGTATTAACAATAAATAAATTATTTTACAGCTGAATTAATGTTTCAAGGATGGTTATATTCTGATGAATCTATAGAAAAATGGAGAGAAGCTACTGGAAAAAGCGACATAAATCCTTTAGGAATGATGCAGATTGCTCTTTTCTACTGGCTTCATAAAAAAAGAGCCGCGCCTTTGGAAGTTGAGTTAATACGTTTCACAAAACTTATTCATGCTATTTTTTCATTGGCCGGTATATTATTTTACGTTTGATTCTTATAATTTAATTCTTTTGTAGGTTTGGAATATTAAAAATTCTTTTACCATCATATAATTAATACAAATAATTTACTGAGCTCATGTACAGTTCATAGAAGATATCATTATAAATTTCTTGATTTTTTAAAGATGTGAACGAGATATGGGTTGATTATAACGAAATCTCTTATTGGTGGAAAGAAGTGCGTTGCACCTTGTCTAACTCTTCCATGCACCGCCGCCCTGGCCTGCAGAGCAGGATGCGTTTAGAAAATAACTCTGGGCTTTCAAATAGCGATGAAAGTATCGATAAGAATAGAAAAGAAGGCGAGAAAGCACAAAATAGCAATAAAGACGATACCGGGAAAACTGTAGAGAAAGGAGAAAGCAGTAAAAATGGAAACGAGAAAATAAAAGCGGAAGAAGCTCCACAAAAGGAAATTAATTCTTCGCCTGAAGATGAATCCCACAATTCCTTAAGTGAATGGGAAAATGTGAGCAAAGACACTTTCCAGTTTTCTGTACTAATTGCAAATCTCGAGCTCTAGTGATATCCTAGGATATCACTATTTTGAATGCTATTGCCTGGTAAGTTAATATTTTCTACAATATTACTTTTTCTTTTCAAAATTGAAGAGTTGAATCATACTTTAGATGTATAAATTTCATGGTGAGTTTCGAAATATAAATATAAATATTTCTTCATTAACTTTAAAAAAACAATTAATGAATTTTGTAGCTAACAGCCTCTTTCGAATCACACGACTCCGTTTTATACGTTACCTTATGAGGTGAAGAATATTTCTTTGAAATACGTATTGGACAGTGGAAAAGGTATTTAAAATTTAAATTATTATCAATTTAATCTATTTTAAATTCTTACTTACTTACACTCAGAAAAAAGTTTGTTTGAATCAAACAAACGTATCATTGACAAAATGAAACCTTTGATTGATATCACTGGAATGACTGATATGAATCAACTCTTCACAATGCAAAAGAAAATAAAGCTTCTACAAGTACAATGGATATGACGAAAGAAAACAGTCTGATGAGTCTGAGTAGTATTACTCAAGTATTTGAAAACATCGATGATGGGACTCCGCGTAAATTAGTGGATCAGCTTATAATGGCAAAAAAGAAAAGGAAACAACCACAAAACGAAGCAAGTAATTAGTGACACATACACCTTGCTACCCACATCTCGAAGTTCATTGCCTGTTTCTAATTCTAACACGCTTGAGGCTGAGAAACTTAAAAAGAACACTAATGGAGAGCAAAGAAGCTTCATTGATGAAAGACACTACAACTAAACAATTACCGAAGGAGAAATTGAAAAACGAGGATTTGTCTGACAAATTTGTCTGCACAATTATTTGTGCAGCCCAAATCTGCATTCATGCAAGCCATCAAGGTCAGATAAATCATAATAATAAATAAATATTATAATTGAATGCAAAAAAACTTATAAAAATTGAAACTATAAATCATTTTAATTTCTTTTACAGGAAGCGTTATTATAGGGAAGAAGTCACAAGAACTGTGCATCTGTGTCGTTGGAATTAAGAAATAAACGGACATTGACATATATATATAAAATAAGGGTGATCGATGGATTATTTGTTCTGCTTCTTTAAACTAGATTCAAGGAGATAGTGAGGCTATTGAATTATTGTTACCAAGTGATGTTATTTTAGTAGAACCTGACGGATGCAAGACGCTCAAAGTGCGTAAAATATTAAATAGTATTAAACTTATATGTAAAGTATAATATTTCCTTATATTTAAATTACTGCCTTTTTTAGATTGGAGTACGAATCCGTAAAATGACAGCACCAATACTTGCAGTTCTGAGTATTGTGACGTCAGATTTTGTCACTAAATGAAGGTGGAACTTTAAAGACATAGTGTGTTTTATATCAGAAGACCTACAAGTTAATGTCTCGACTCATTCAGAAAAAATGGAACTTAATTTTGAAAGTATTACAGAAGATGGATCTAGAACATTATACCTGTTACTCTGGAAAACAAAAACTGTGTAGATCTTCCAATATTGCTATCTATTTCACAGGTAAGATTTTCTTTGCATTTCAATAAATATCAAACAAAAATTAGAGTTTATAATTATATTCTGTTTTATGAAGGATAAATCAAGGACATACAGTATTCAGAAAACAGGCGATAAAAAAATAAACGCCGGTGACAGTGTTTCTAATTTGACGTCCTCTGTACTGAAATCCAGGGAGCGTTGCATGGTGAATGTAGAATTTCAAGGAGTTTCTTTAAATTCATATCAAGGTAACAAATGGAATAAATACAAAAATAATTTTAAAATTTAAATAAGAAACTAAAAATACTAGTAACAATAAAATTAAATTTCATACATATATCGTGGCCAAGGACAAATATTTTAAAGTAATCATTATTCCAAACAACTCATACTAATAATAATATAGAAATTAAGTTTAAAATATTATACAATCTTATACAGTTTGCACGGGAATAAGAAGTGACTAATAACGTGGTCCTAACGCTTCAACCAACAGAGAGTACAACTCTCACCGTCATATTCCATCCTCTTTCTCCAGGAGCTGTTATGGGAAAACTTTTATTTCAGCATTATTCACATTTAAAAGACCATTCCGAATCACAACCCTCAAAAGTGGTATGTCTTCAAAGTTCTCAAAAATCCTTACAATAATTATTAATATTTATCCGAATATTTTATATAAATTTGAAAATTAGATACCCCTCTATGGATACGGTGGCAGTACGAAGTTCGAAATCTCTAAAGCGTATAAAGATACTGGCGGGCAAATGTGGCTCTCGTTTGGAAAAATGACTGGTGGGTCCTTAGATGCAAAAATCAAACTGGAAAATTTAGGAGACTTGACATGCTATGTGAAACTAAAGTTCATTCCAAAAGGTTCGTAAATTATAATGTTTTAATTGCATATACTTGTTTCATGCTTGCAAAAATTCAAAAATATTTTGTATTTTATGAAAGAAATATATTGCAGCCGTCTACCCATCCATGGCATTCAGCTG
>CAJFCP010025622.1:0-19468 GCA_904066005.1 Synergus itoensis
TTTTTTTTTTTCGTGTGCCTGTGTTATTTATGTTTCCTCCCTAACAATCTCTTACACGTACCTCTAAACTGATTTGACAAATTTTCAGGCGTAGAAATATTGATTAGCTACGATGACGTAACACTATATCCTGATTTGAATCTACTTATATCTTCGAAAAATTGGGAGGGACTATCTATTTTATTATCCGTGAATGGATTTTCTAAATCTAACGAATCGAAGTGGCTAATTGGCAAGTTCTTAACTTTTCTCATTTCCTGGATTTGCTCCGGGGTGTTCTTATTTCTATTGTTTTTATTGTATTGTTATTATATTAGGAAGGAACCTAAGTTCGCGGTTGTGTTTAATTTTAATTCGTCTGAGTTTGTCTCGGACTGCCTCTGAGTTTCGGGTATTGTTCCTGTTTGAGTACAAGTACGTTCAGTTATTCCCGATAATCCCGTTCAATCTGAGTCAAGGGTTCGTCGTTTCGAGCTTGAGAACTCATCTGTTCTTTCTCTAAATAGACTCAACTTCAAGACTTCATCATTAAGGGTAAAGCGATTTCCTACCCCTGATTCGCTTCCATGAAAGAAGCCCCAACAACGTGTTCTGGATTTTGGTGTTCCAACTTGCAACATTCTTGTATTTAGTGGTGTGACTTCACCTTCGATTGCCTCCTCTAACATTTCGACGTTCCTGCTTGTCATTTATACTGCACGGTTCGATTCAATTTTCGCCATTTTTTTTCCCTTACTCGACCTTAGTATTATTCCCCCGAAAATTTGTCACGAATTGACACCCTGTATTTTCCTCGCACTGCTTCAAGTCGGTTACTCTTAATATTTCTTGCTCGATTTTATTTGCCACCTGGTAGGCAAAGTTTTCTAATTTCTAAATTGATGCTCGAGAACTCGAAAATTTTGTCCAAATTGTCGAGGGACTTCTATTTTTAGAGATATCACATGGACTTAGCGGTGACTCACTCGCTTGACCCTGCGAAACGCGCCTGACGATCGAATTCCTTTCTAATACGTCATTGCACTTTCACTTTTTAACCATTCGAATCTTTAAACCCTTTAACTTTTCCTTCTTTTAGGTTTTTCTACTCTATAGTTCTTCACTCTAGGAATTTTTCTTTTTCCCACTTTTTACTCTAATATTTATTTTTTCGATTTTTCGTAACTTTCGAAACTATTTATTCCACTGTTCTTCACTTTACCTTCACTTTACCAATTCTTCCGCTTTTCGTTGCAATTTTCTACTTTCCTATCTGATTTTTCGGTTCTTTGCGCGATTTTTTACTTTTTCTGAGAATACGCGCTTTTTTTCTTTTTCTACTCACTTTAAAATTTTCCTAAGCACAAGTTTTCTATTAGCTCCACGTCTTGCAGTCTGCTTAAGAAGAACGGGTACGCGATTTCTTCTACAGTTTAAGCTTAATTGACTGAATTCTTTTTGGGCCTGAAAGTACGTTTCAAGCACTACGTCGCACTTACCTAATATGCGGTCCAGTCCCCATTGTTATCTATAATAGCTGGACATCTTTTCGGCATGCTTGCCACCAAATTTTGAGCATACTGTGCAGGTAAAAAGCGTCAAATCTCCTTGATCTTGCGAGATAGCTGTGTCAGTGTGAAGACACGTTTTCCTGCAAGCCTCCCCTTGATGTAACTCCAAACGTTTCCAATCGGGTTGGCATCTGGAGAATATGATGGTCAAGTCCATCGTCTCGATACCATTTTCAGCTTTCCATTCTTGACAGAGAAGGACATCTACTCGGCAGGACGGTTCGCGTTAAACTGAGACGAAACAAATATTGCGACGTAGTGCTCGAAACGTATTTTCAGGCCCAACAAGAATTCAGTTGATTAAGCTTAAATTGTAGAAGAAATCGCGTATCCGTTCTTGTTGAACAGACTGTAATACTAATTTGGCAAAACAAGCGACCAATCTATTTTTATTGACAGGATTAACTAATATTGAAACAATAATTTCCTCGTAATATTAGCACTGAAGCGGGTACAATTCATTGAGAAGTTTATACTTTCTAGGTTGTGCCTCTTTGCAGTATATGCAGGGTGATAATCTTGCAGTTCAATTAAGTTTTGGAGAAAATATCTTAACAAGTACTATTGTCAGTGGTAAGTTCAATTTACTTTTAATAATTACATTATTATATAATATAATATAATTATAACATAATTACAAAAGATAAAAATGTACGAAAATTTACTCAGCTTCATTCGGAAAGAAAAATTTAGGACCACATTGATTGGGCTTAGATTCATTGGAATAAAATTTGTCACCTTTGAAATATATTCGCTGGGATACAGACTTTGGACCAGCGTTTATAAAGATAATTCCATATCGCATATTTAAAACTGTAAAATAAAAGAGAAGAGAAAATTATTTACTTAAAATTCTATCGACCTAAAGGAAAACATTCTAATTAGGATACTTGCGCTTGACATTTTAAGGGGTTAGACGCACTTGTAATTTTCAAAAAATCGATTTTTCAAAAATTTTTTCTGGTAAGGCCTTTTATTCGATTAATACACAAATGGAAAACACATAAAGTAGTAACATTGAACTTCATTGAAATATATATATTTTTTTTTTGAAATAATAATTTTTACTGCTGCTGTAGATGATCTCCGGAAGGGCCTCCAAAAAAAGGCGTCTAGCGGTGAGCAGGATATCTCTGGTTTTGGTCATCTGGAATAAAAAAACCAAAGAGATTCTATTAGTGTATGATATTATCTAGTGATTGATCAAAGGAATAAGAAAAATATCGATTTTTAACAAAATAGCGGCGGCTTCGCAAAAAAAAGTTTCGATTTTCGATGAAAATTTTTGGCGTAAAATTGTTTAAAAAATATCAAATTTTTATCGGAAAGACTAATGCTTCGATCAATCACTGAAAACTGTATCTTTAAACTTTGTGTATCTTCGGCAGCTTCTAATAATCCGATTTGTTGTTGTCTGCGAACCATTCTTCCATCTCGGGTGCTCTCGTGCGCTCTAGTGCGCTCTTAGATCATAAATCTTAATGCGCTCAACATCCTTTTTTTTCGGCATATGTATGTGCATTAGGCCCAAGTGAAAGTCCAATTGCACTCATATAATATAAGAGTGACAATGTACCTTCATTGAACATGCCGGCAGTGGCGTAAACAGCAATTTCTACCATTTTTGAGTCACACTGAATGATTTTGGGAGATATTTTCCAGATTAATTGATTGTAGCACTCGTTGTTGTTTTGTATGAAACCACCGACACACCTCTTCAATAACTTTTCGTTGCTGAGATCTGTATAGATTGGATACAGAGCCTCAGCAACATCTTCTGTTAATGATTGATAATCATGTTTATGAGTGGATAGTGCATTCGCAGCTCGTGCGCGCTGCCAGCAGCACTATGACTCCGCCGACCTCCAACACCCAACACTTCGTCCTCTCTTCCCACGAAGGAATTTAATTTTCGAAGGGGGTTCCTTTTGAGTAGACGACCTTCTTTTTTTAAAATGGCGATTTGTGATGAGAAGTGGTGTGCTTGAGCCAAGCGAATCACTGCCAAGCGAGCGTCTACCAATTCCGATGGTGTGAGAAACGATGTAGTTTCAGACTTTCCGCTCTTCTGTTTGCGTAGTCTCAAGAGAGGACGGCGAAAATAAGCTCCAACCTGAAACAATCGCATTTGAATAGAAAGTCGCGTTAATATTTCCGCTTCACTTGGATTTTCATGCGTGTGTAGGACTTGCAGGGAATCGGGTTGCTTTGGCCACTCTTCCGAAGAACGAGAAAGCCATTTCGGCCGGTCCCACCAGATCTCAGTGTTCTTTAAATCGGAAGGTTTGACTCCGCGAGTCGTCAGATCAGCTGGGTTCTCTTAAGTCGGTACGTGTCTCCATTTAGCTGAGGGCAGCTCAGTTTGAATAAAGGACACGCGATTCCTAACAAAGGTTTTCCAGTGGCAAGGGTGCTTTCGTAACCAGGCAAGGACAATTTGACTATCGAAACACGCGTACATAGGTAATTTTTCGAAGACAGATAGACCCTTAATGTAATAGATTAGTTTCACAAGAAGAGTAGGAGCACTTAATTCGAGATTCGGAATGCTCATAGTTTTTACGGGGCTAACTTTAGTTTTCGCTGTTAAAAGTGAGACCCTATAATAACCGTCATCACTTGGAAGCCTGAGATATACGGCAGCGGCGTATGCGTAGGAAGAAGAATCAGCGAACCCGTGGATTTGACCCTCAGTATCTGGAGAGCTTCCTAACCATCGATTGATTGAAAGCGTTGAAACAGAAGCAATTGAATTGTGATAATCAATCCAGAGTTCAATAATTTCTAGGGGTAAGAACGAGTCCCAAGATTTTTGCAGTGACTGTGACAGGAACAAGCCAACCCAGCGGGTCGAACAATTGAGAAATGCTTGATTTTGACTTTGACTTAAACATTGTTTGACTGATCGCGAAGTGGTAGCAGCTCTGATTGATTTGCTGCCTATTTATCTAACTCAATTCCGGCCGAGTGTAAAATTTCAAATAATTCGTCTCGCTTTTTTGTTGCAAGATCAAGGTCGTGGGATCCCGCGAATATATCATCCACATACGTATTATGTTGGAGGCAACTCGCACCAAGAGGAAACTTGCTTGATTCATCACAGTAACTGAGTACGTGATTTCATTCCCAAAATTGCCAAAATCTAACAAGCAAAGAGTTATTGCTAAATAATGAGTTGCTCATCCATCACAGAAATGCAATTTTTTCTCAAAAAATGCCGAAGCTGATAAAAATTTGTTTAAACAATTGTTGTTAACAATTAAAATTGTATATTGTTATGTAAACTACCTAAA
Source organism: Synergus itoensis (assembly GCA_904066005.1). NCBI lineage: Eukaryota > Metazoa > Arthropoda > Insecta > Hymenoptera > Cynipidae > Synergus > Synergus itoensis. The sequence goes on from CAJFCP010025622.1 coordinate 4,844, forward strand.
GGTTTACAAATTAGTCATTTACACTTGATTATGTTGAAAAAATCAAGTTTCTACCTCTAAAAATAGCAAAACAGTGCATTTTTGTTAATTAAATCGGGTAAGTAAGTCACATTTGTCTATAATTTTTGGCCGTTTCAGTAGAAAAAACTTTATTTATGTCATCATAAATACCTGATATGGTCAATTGTTTATAAAATTTGTTTATAAAATAACAAATTATTTATTTTCTTTCATGAATTTAGTTAAAAATCGATTTCTGTCTATAAGTGATTCATACTTAGTGCGAATCAATTGACGAATCACAGTCAATCCCCATGAATCCATTTTCACCCACTTATTTGTTTATAACAAATTCAATAAATTTTTAAATAATTTCTAAGCTATTGGACAACTTTCCTAGATAGTTGCTTCATTGATTCTAGGTATTTGGAATTGAATACAAGTATTTCTCGAAACTCGGTACTTAAAAAATAAAATTTTTTTTTTTCATTTTTGTGCGGAATTTTATAAGCTTTAATTAAAATAAAAAAAGTTTCAAATCGATTCAGAAATAGCTTCTGAATATCAATTTGTCCGCGAAATTTTTTTTTAACCCACTGTGAACCGGGACGCACATGAAAAGCTCGTCTAGAATTTGGTACCGATTTAGATTGAACAGGGGCAGGTTTTTTTTACTGATTTTTGATTCAGCCGCAATCATACTAAGCGCAAAACTAGGGAACCGCTCTAATCTACTCAGTTCTGTTAAAGACTCAGCAGCTTTATCAACAACTTGACGATCCTTGACACTAAGATCGGCTTCCCACAACTTACGAGACTCAGGATCTAAACAATTAGCTAAAATATTCACTAACCAAACGGCCCAATGTTCTACAGGCATCTCAAGATTTGTCAACGGACGCACGATGCGCTGAGCCTCGTCACTGAACGCTCGCAGCTCTTCTGCGGATTCCTTTTTTAAATATGGTATATCCATCAACGCCGATAAGTGATTATTTATGGTTAGGCGAGGGTTAGAAAATCGTATTTTCAAAGCCTGTTAAGTTGATATATAGTTCTTGTTGGTTGTTGTCACGTCCTTAACCAGATCAGCCGCAGAGCCTGTAAGACACGATTTTAAATACTGCAACTTATTCACGTTTCTTAATCGCGAGAACAGATCACAAAAATTCTCCCAATCTTCGTAAAATCCAGAAAAAGTCGGGAGATCCAATTTGGGTAGTTTAGCATTTCGAGAATTCAAGTCCAATTAATCAAGTCTACATTAATCGAACCAGAAGAAGTATTACTTGTTGAGGACGCTTCGAGTCGATTTAAAACTCGTAACATTTCATTTTGAGCGGATTCATAAACATCTTCCATTTGAGCAAACACGTTATTAGTTACCTAGGGATCGGTAGTGGCGGTGCCTTTCACGATAATCTCGGCATAGAAGAGAGTCTTCTCTCTATAATATTTCGCTTAATATTTTCCGAAACCATTTCTCCGAATCGCGTGCGCATGCGCCTAAGTTCTCCCATCCACGAGCTTAGAAGAGCGGCTAGCCTTTTCAACGAAACTGGCGCCATGATGCGTCAACGCGTGTAGCACTGAAAATGTCAAAGGTACCCGAGAGTCGGTGGAGTTGACCGGAATGTACCGAACGATGCTGAGGAAGAGAGCGCGCGATAGCGACAACCTCGTGTCAGGGGTAAGGAGTGGTGTCCTACTAGGGACAGGGGGGAAAGATGGACCCAACACCAGTTGGCGCACCCACACTGTCAAAAATTCTATGTAGACAATAAAATCTAAAATAGCGCACATAAACACATAAGATACACAAAAAACACAAATTATTCAAAAAACATAAAAAGAATAACAAATCACAATAGCCTGATATACACAAATATACATAATATAACAAGCAAACAATAGATACAAGGAAAAATGATAACTATGACGCCACGCTCTCTCTTTCTTCATCCGGCTCGAAGAACCAAAATGTTGATGAGATTTAATTATAGTCCTTCATGGACGATGGTGAAATTTTTTTACGCTCGCCATTCCCAAAATGTTTACGTGGTAAATAGAAAGACCCTAATGTCTGCCCGAATAACCTGTGCTGTAGAATAGCTATTTACTTTACAAGGCGCGAAAGGAGGCAATTATCGGACGAGTGTGAGGTTGGCGTCATGGACGAGTGTGATGACGTCACTCGCCTTCGGCTCGTGACGCCAACCTCACACTCGTCCGATAATTTCCTGTTTCGCGACGCGTGAAGTACAAAGCTTTTTATGACCAGTGGAACGAATTCGATTTTCGAAACGATAATGCAGAGTTGCACTAGTGTGCTAGTACCGCCAAGATGGCAGGGAATAAGCTGGCAGGGGCCCCGCAAGCTTGTCCTGGAAGCACCCCCCCTCTCTCGCGCCCCCCGCGCTCACGCTCTCTCTCTCCCCCCGCGCTCACCCCCCTCTCTCTCTACAATATGATAGGGTAGGATACGATATGATAAGATACGATAGGATAAGAGAGAGAGAGAGACTATCTCCGGTTTGTTTATTTAGGTATTTTTACTTTCGGTTCTACTTTTTACTTTCGCTCCTACTTTTTACTTTCGCTCCTATTTTTGTTCCTGCACTGTAATTGGCTCCTTTCGAGACGCTTAACAGACACCGAAAATCGATGTTTCGTTACACGTGTCATGAAAATGATTTTACTTCCTCATAAAACTATGTTTGGAATGTTGGATTTTAATATTATCTTTTTTGCTTCTAGGAAAAAATCCGAAGCCCGTTTGTGTTTCTCTGCCAGGTGGATTTTCAAAATTTTGTGGAAGAATATATTCAATTAAAAGAGAAGCTGATCGACATTTCAAAGCTTGTCTTGGGTTGGAATTACAATCCGCTACAGACCTAGAAGCCAGTTTACGTGTTAGTTGTTTCAGGTTAGTAGGTATCACATAAACTAGAAGCTATACGCGTGCCTCTGTTTCAATTTTTTTACATTTTGTGTTAAATTTATGTAAAATTACATATACAAACAAATAAATAAAGTTTCTTAAATGTTCAGAGGTTATACTTTTTATAAAATAATTGATTAATGTATGTAGAATATAGTTAAATGAAACAGATAAGCTTGGAATACACTAGCGAAGCTTTCTATATCAATATATAGCTATTTAAAAAAATTAATCTTTAATCATATTTGAAAAGAAAGTAACCAACATCACCACGCGCCAAGCGTCGAGTAAATTTGAATACTTGATTATTGTAATTGAACCTCCGGCGACCAAAAGGGAATACGCGTGGATTCAGCCTGAGAATTATTTTCCTGAAACTTAATTTAAAAAATCTTTCGAATATTAATTTTAAAGACTGACTCTCGCAGAGAATTTTAAGGTGCATATTTTCTTCCTTTCGCAAAAATTTGTAGATTTTGTAGTTTTTGAAATAATTGGTGTAATAACAGTCTCTGTCCTAATGGGAAATCAGGCTTCGACTGTTATTTAAATGGAACCCAATGTGTCAACTAGAAAAAAAAACTGAATGTTGTTAGGCGCCAGGTGTCATAGGACACAGCTCAAAATTTTATTTTCAGATCTTAACTTCAAAATCTCTGAACTAATAAACAAGACTTTACCATGTCCATTTAGCTCAAGTGTAGAGGGATTTCGTGAAGGTGTAGAAACGAATCAAACCCATCATCATAACTTTGAAATGAAAAACCAAATTTATTATAAAGGAAGAATGAGGTGAGGTTATGTACAATATGTGAATTTGATGGATGAGATGAAAAATAAATTGTACAAAATTATATCAATGAAAGATAAGAAGACATGAAATTCAAAGTGATGATCATGTTTCGGTCATTACATTAGATTACGCTCATTAGAAGAAACTCATGTTACATAATTCTAAATCTTAGTTAGAGTTTCTCAAAACTTATCGTTCGAAAAGAATCTATAGTAAAGAATAATATTTCTTAAAGTACAACGAAAATTTAATATTCGATATAATCTGAACTATGGCGGCGTTATGTCATTTCAGTGTCTCGATTCACTGTTACGTAACCTTTCGAAAACTCTGGAAGTTTTAACAAAACTTTAAATCATTATTATAGAAAATAGATCAGAAACTAGATTAAATACTAAGAAAACTCTACAATCGACTAAATTCGTTTCTCCAAAACTAAATGCTCGAAATACAAAAGAAAAGACGACGCTATACCATACTTGGGCGTTGGCACGTCGTTACATAATATTCTATACTTAGAATCTCAAAATCAATAGTACACACAAATGATCATTTTGCGGGAGAAAGGAAAAATCACTGGCGCCTACCTTGTCTTTCGAAAACCCAAGGAACAATTATTAATCCTTCCACAAAACTTTTTCTCAACACAAACTCTACAAAATGTTCGTACGCGAACAGCCAGCACGGAACTGAGTGTTCTTGGAGTTTTCCGTCTGAGCGCGCAGTCTCCGCTACGTAACTTTCGTTACTCCGTGAGCTGCTGCTCCCTGTTAGATGAATCCTTTATGGCTGCGTCCACGTGTTTTGACAGCTCATGTGTCTTTTCATACCGAATGCAAACAGTGTAAGCTTTGCACATTTAGATTGTTTATTGCATTTTTAGTATTGGAGGATGGTCAAAAATATGTAAATCATCCCAGACGGCAAACAACTCTGTGAAAGCATGTAAATAGCTGGAAATATCTTAAATTTGTGTTCTTCGGAAGTCAGGTAGGCGGCAAATACAAAATAAAATAAAGAAATGACATGATTATACTTAAACTTAACACTTTCTGTTATCAATCCTATTCAACTCTCATACATCCTTACTAACATTCACACACTTATGTCTAATTGAGTTCCTACTGGCTGTTCTGTTTTAGTTTCCGAATAGATAAATCGATCTGGGAAGAGGATCAATAATGTGGGAAAATTCACCACGTTACATTGGTAAAAAGGGGATTTTTCATAAACGAAAAATTCCAAACTTTTTTCACTTCAACTCGCGTCTTTTTAGCCAATTTTAAGAATTTGTTTATTTATTTATATATCAATACTAAATATTGTGTTTAAGTCTTCTGAAACAACCTAAGCAAGAAAAGTAAAAATATTTTTATAAACAAAAAACTTGTTAATTTTATTTTTGGACTTTGCAAAATCATAAATTTCAACCTTCAAGCACTCATTTATTGGACGAATTTTAAGTTACGGAAAACTTCCAGTGAGAAAGTTGTTCATTAAGGTTCAAAGAAATTTTATGCAAAGTTTTAGCTTAATTAGATTAATGGTTACAAAAATATGAATTTTTTAAAACCTAAGCGTTTAAAAAAAAGCTGCCCTAAAAAGTGCCTCCTCGGATATGAATGCATTGCCGCGAAGGATATGAAGGTCAAGTCGGATAGGGCAGCATCAAGATTGCTGGTTGGTTCAAGCAGCGTGCTGGGCGGTTGGTTCAGGCTGCGTGTTTGGCAGGTTGACAGCGAACCAACTTCGGTCTCTTCGTTAAAGGTTCGTTCAGGAACAGATCCTGAGGTTGAATGTCAATCGCCCGACAAAAGGTACCTGCGTTGGCTGCGCTGTTCCCTCGAAAATTTCCAAGAGTCAATCAGCGTTAAAGTGCCTCTACATTTTATTTCAACCGGATGTTCCTGCCAATGATCCTCTTAATCCAAGTTTTTCCATGCTAAATTAACTTATTTTAATTTTATTTCAATTTTATATTAAATTTCTTAATCTCTATTAATAATATTTCTACAATTATTCTCACTTTTTCCTCGGTATCCTACACTAACATATAATATATATATTCTACAACGAATGCCTGATAATAATTCAAGAAAAATTAATAGACCGTTTTCATATGAAACCGGGCAGTCTGACCCTGGTGATGTCACGGAATTGTTTGGGGCTGAAATATATTGTTTTCCAAGGTAAAATATGAGACACTTTATTTCAACGAGAGGGCACTTGATTTCATCATTGTACTCACTCATTTATCGAACCCACGTAATTTTTCCTTCAAAAAAGTAGCAAAACTTATAAATGCGATTTGTCGTGTTTACGAATACGTCGAAAAAATTTTTGAGGAAATCAGGCGACGCTCTGATAATGTAGATTCCTACAATCCGTGTCAAATTTTTTCACTGTGTTAGTAAGTACTGTATCCGTCTGTGAGTTGTGTGTTATGATCAAGGTTGGGTACGTAAAATACCTTAGGTAAATTACATGGTTTTTTACAGTAATTTATTAAGTATTATACGTCGAAAACATCAAGTTCATATATAGTGGGGGGGGGTTTCTACGTAAAATATGTAATTTACATAAGTATAAAACCGTGTAAAATACGTAAAAAAACTCCGTGTGAGTAGTGACACATCACTGCACAACCCTGGTTATGATGTGTAGTAAGGTAAGGGTTAGAGTCATGGATGTAAGAATATATGGATGGAGCCCCTGCCTGCGGGGCGTGGGCCGACGTCAGTAAGGGGGAAACAATGTATAACAGCCATATTACTTAGGGAAATTTCTTCGCTTTCGATTGGCTGAGATTTTAGTGCGGGCTTTTAAAAACGATCGTTGAGTGTACACTCGAATCCCGCAAACGTAATCATCGCAAAGCTAACAATCCCGCAAAGATAACCAAATATGTTAAATTATAATAAATCACGGTTAAATTAATATAACGTAACTTTAGAAAATTAGAGTAAGTCAGGGGCAGTTGACAGTGGTTTACCAAAAAAAATCCATATCCCCAAAAAAACATTTCCAATGTAAAAATTTGGAGGTGAGGGCTCTCATTAGAAAACATACCAAAAAAAAAACCAAATCTTTCGCATACGCTCAGTAAGGGCCATACTCCATTGGAGTTATTTATGTGATAAGGTTACGCATGAAAATGTTTATTACAGGTTTCTCATATTGAAATTACAACAGAATCATACGTAACATTCCATTTTTAATTAATCTGGACTCGAGCATTTCCAGTCACTCACCTGCCCGCTTTTATGACTTGCATAATATTAACGTATTGTAATCGCAATGAAAAAATAAAAAAATAGTTTTATTAGGGTAGGGCGGGGCTAGTTGAGCATAGGGGCATGTTGGGCAATCGAGATATCTCGATAACTAAGGATCGCACAAGAAAACTTTAAATAGTGAAAAGGTGGGGTCGTGGAAGGGTAATACGTTGCGCATGCGTCAACTGCCACACGGCGATCGAGTGAGTTATGAGAACGCTTTGTTTTTTTTTTGCTCCAAAATGTAAAAAATTTGCTCTTCGCTATTTTTCGTCTAGAATCATAAAAAAAGATTTGTTTATAATCACGTAAGCGTTAAAATTTTACTTATTTATTGACCTTTCGATTCTCAATAGTTTTTTAGTTCCAAGTCTTATGACTTTTTTATAATCTAACTTTTGTTTCGATAAGTCAGGTCGGGGCTAGTTGAGCAAGCGTTGCTCGACTTGCTAGTTATTAATTATTATTACTTGTTAGTTATTAATCTTAAATTACATTATTTATTTACTTAATAGTTACTATTAAAAGTATAATGTTACGTAAAAAGACTCTAATAATATCCAAAGATTCAAAATAAGTTATTCATTAGAGACATTTATTTATTTTATTGTTTAAATAATAATAATACTTTTTGTTCCATTATACCATTATTATTGGTACTTTAGTATATTTTATTCTTAACTACAACATTATTGAATATTTATATAGTTCCTACATCATTATTGAGCTCATTCATTCCATTGCTCAACTTGCCCCATACCCTTGCTCAACTTACCCCGCCTATGGGGCAGGTTGAGCAACTTGGAAAATTTTTACATTTATATAAATAACTTCTAAACCTGACATGAAATGGATTTTTCTCTGAAGGCGTTTAGAGAGGGATAAATTACGAATTCAACGGTATATGATTTAACAGAATTTGATGCGCCGTTTGAAAGTTATGGCAGGTAAAGTGAAAAATTGTTCAACTAGCCCCGCCCTACCCTACGTACTTGCAGGACATAAGTGTAAAAATCGAAGTTTGAAAATAATGGTTTGCTAGAAAAAGCGGGCAGGTGAGTGACTGGAAATGCTCGAGTCCAGATTAACTAAAAATGGAATGTTACGTATGATTCTGTTGTAATATCAATATGAGAAACCTATAATAAACATTTTCATGTGTAACCTTATCACATAAATAACTCCAATAGAGTATGGCCCTTACTAAGCGTATGCGAAAGATTTGGTTTTTTTTTTGGTATGCCTTCTCTTGACTTTTTTTCATATCGTGCGTTGTTTGGTTTAAAATTTTAATTCTCGTTTGTTTTTTTGAATTTTGTAAATGCTATAACTCTGATCACTTTTTTTTATCGAAGAAAGTTATAACAGTAAAATATTCGTCATAGAATTTATAAATGAAAAAAATGTGGCCTCAAAAATTTTGAAAATGCTCTAACTTTTTGAATTTTCATCAAAAATGACTGGCTAACGAACTTGACCTTCATTTCAGGACACTAAAAGAGTATACCAGAGACCAATCCAATATGTTAACTCGTTCGAAAGTTATCGTGTTAAAAAACTAAAAATTTACAGAGAGACACACAGATAGACACATTCTTAAAAACATGTTTTTTGGGGTCAGGGTGTCACAAAACGTAAAGTGACCATATTTGAAGTATTGAAAAGCAGGACACTTACGTTGGCGGTCCTTTACCCATGTAAATTTCCGGAAGATGAGATAAGTTACTAAAAAAAGGGGGTAATTCCTCCACCGTGATGCTATTAAATGACTAAAAAAAAGGCCTTTCCTCCAAGCGAACGTGCCCTCATAGGCAAGAAAGAAAACTGTTTTCAGGACATACAGGACAAATTGCTTAAAATAGGACGTTTTACAGGACGCTATCCTTTGCAGGAAAAAATGCTGAAAAACAGAGGACTGTCCTGCTAAATACAGGACGTATGGTCACTTTACAAAACGTGGATATTTGTGAAAAGTTGGGTGGGTCAAATTTTACACAAATCTAATATTTTCTCTGATGAGAATGCAAAAAAAAACGTCTGAGAAGTAGAGTTAAAATCTATCTAATACTATTTAATTGAAAAAAATATGTTCATTTTAAAAATCCGATTTTAAAATTTCTATTTGTTTTTTATTGCTTTCTGATCTATGAATTTATTTATTCTTGTAGACTTCAGAAAATGAGAGTGAAAGAAATGACAGTTTACCCGGAAATTCAGAGCTATTGGAAGTAATAGATTATCTTCTGCCAGATGATCATAATATTCCAAAAACGAAATATATGTTGTTCAAATTAATCGAAGAAATTTTGCCATATTCACAGGCTGATTTTACTAGAAAGCATCGAATTTGTTCTATGTGTGGTAAAAATTTGGGATATTGGTTTGCAGAACCACAAGTTACGAGCTGCACTCGATGCGGAAGTAGTAATGTAAATAGTTTCTTTTTGGAACATTCTGTGAAATCTGTGCTCCAAAACGCCTTTGAAGTGAAACAACTCTATAACTTGATAGACGAGTACAGAAATGAATGTGCCGGAAGAGATGCTGACAAATTGTACGATTTAACGTCTGGTTCAGAGTACAAGCGTTTGAGAGCTACCGCTATTTTTGGTGACTATGATGTGATTTTGCTATGGACTACTGATGGTGTGCAGATATCAAAAAGTGGAAAGAGTCATATATGGCCGCTTTATGGACAAATACTAAATATAAATCCACGATATAGAAGAAGCTTTCTGTTTGTGTGTGGGATCTACTACTGCAATCGTAGTAATAAGAAACCAGATATGAATTCATATTTGGAACCTTTGGCTACAACATTGAAAGATCTCTACACAAATGGGTTTGAATGGCGCCATCCGACGTTAAATCGCATAATTGTAAGCAAAGTAATTGCTCCCGTTGCATGTTTAGATGCCCCAGCTAGAGCATCCGTACAAAATTTGATGCAATATAATGGGGAGTACGGTTGCTCAGGTTGCGAGGCACCTGGAGAAAGCTGTGAAATAGGGGATGGGGAAAATTGGGTGTATCCTATTACTTCTGAAAATCCTCCTCTCCGAACTGCTGAACGCATGGAGATACAGACGAAGATCGTAGAGAAGTATGAAGATTTGAAGCACTTCAAAGGTGTTAAAGGACAATCTGTTGTAACGAAAATACCCCACTTCGACAGGGCAAAGGGATTTGTGCCTGATTACATGCATGCCATTCTCTTAGGGGTGATGCTTATGCTTATCGGTCAGTTTTGTAGCTCACAGAACCACAGTGAACTATATTATTTAAACAAACCTCTACGAGATGAAATCGATCGACTGTTACAGGAAATCTCACCACCAGACAACGTAACACGAACATCGAGAAAACTGACTGACCTGAAAGACTGGAAAGCCTGTGAACTCAGAGCATTTCTCCTCTTCTACGGACCCATATTGCTTAAAAACCGATTAGGTGACGTCTATTATGAACATTTTTTACTACTTACACAAGCAATTCATATTTTGTTAAAAGAAGAGATCAGCTCTTTGGAGCTCGATTTAGCAGAAACACTCTTAAATCTTTTTGTAATGGATATGGAAGAGCTTTATGGACGTAATAAATGTTTATATAACGTACACCAATTACTGCATATGACGCCGTATGTAAGAATGTGGGGACCACTTTGGGTTTGGTCAGCGTTCTCTATGGAGGACCATAATGGAGAACTTTTACGAATGGCGCATGGGTCTAACCGAATTGATGTTGAATTATCAAATAATATTAAAATCATACATGCGTATCAGTCTCTCAGGTATTTAATGAACGAGGAAAGACCAGACAGACATCAAGGCATTACGCCACATGGGCATGCTATACAACGTGAATTGACAAACAGTGACATTGAAGCTTTACGAACTGTGACACAACTTACTGAAGAACAATTACAACAAACTGACTTCCTTGTTTATGGGAGATGCAAAATTAAGGACGAAACTTTCACATCTGAACTCTACAAGAGACAAAGAGTAAGATCAAACTCATGCGTTCAATGGGAAAATGGAACTATGTTTGGTATTATCAAATTTTTTGTTTATGTTAATGCATCCTTATTTGCTGTTATGCGACAACTTGTTCCTTCCCGCGATGAACGTCAGGAAATTAAAATAAAAAAATTCGAAATTAGACTTAGTTCAATTATCAAACCGGTACGCGATTCATACTGTATTCATGCAATTACAGTCGATAAGATTGAAACCAAAGTTTTGCAGGTTGAGAAATACATTTGTCTTTTTCCGAATAATATGGAAAAGAAATAAGGTCATTGTCTGTACGAATACATAAAGGCTGTATTTGATATTTTATTTAATTAAATAGTGTAAAAAAGTTATACTTCCCAATTAAAAAAACTAAAACTGCCTAAATATTAACATCTCGTTATTACTTTAATTAATCCAGTTACATCCGTGAAGACAAAATTTGTCTTGTGAAACCAGACTTCCTCGAGGGAGATCCAATTTTAACACCTGGAGCACCGCGAAACGATGAGAACTCCAAATTACATCCAGGAGACCAAAATCTTTCTTGGGAAAACAGACTTCCTCGAGGAAGTTCGGTTTACGATACCTGGAGCAGTGCGAAACGACAAAGCCTCCCAGGTACAACCAGTAGGGCAAAATCTTTCGTACAAAACCCGACTTCCTCGAAGAAGTTTGGTTTATGACACCTGGAGCAGTGGAAAATGATGAGAACTCCCAGTTACATCCAGGAGGGCAAATTCTTTCTTGGGAAACGAAACTTCCTCGAGGAAGTACGGTTTACGACACCTGGAGCATCGCAAAACGATGAGAACTCCAAATTACATCGAGGAGATCAAAATCTTTCTTGGGAAAACAGACTTCCTCGAGGAAGTTCGGTTTACGATACCTGGAGCAGCACGAAACGGCGAGGACTCCTAATTACATTCACGAGGTTAAAATCTTTCTTAGGAAACCAGACTTCCTCGAGGAAGTTCGGTTTATGACACCTCGAGCAGCATGGAATGTCGACGACTCCCAGTTACACCCGAAAGGGCAAAATCTTTCTCAGGAAACCGGATTTCCTCGAGGAAGTTTGATTTACGACACCTGGAGTAGCGCGAAACGACGAGGACTTCCAATTACATCCAGAAGGGCAAAATGTTCCGTAGGAAACCGGACTTACTCGAGGAAGTTCGGTTTACGACACCTGGAGCAGTGCGGATCGTCGTGGATCCTCAGTTACATCCGGGAGGGCAAAATCTTCCGTACAAAACCCGACTTCCTCGAGGAAGTTTGGTTTATCCCAGTTACATTCGGGTGGGTAAAATCTTCCATAGGAAACCGGACTTCCTCGAGGAAGTTCGGTTGACGACACCTGGAGCCGCGTGGAATGTCGAGGACTCCCAGTTACACCCGAAAAGGCACAATCTTTCTTAGGAAACCGGACTTCCTCGACGAAGTTCGGTTTACGACACCTGGAGCAGTGCGGATCATCGAGGACCCCCAGTTGCATCCGGGAGGGCAAAATCTTCCGTAGGAAACTGGACTTCCTCGGAGAAGTTCGGTTGACGACACATAAAGTTTTACCGGAAACTGTTGTGAAATTTCTTGAGGAACTTCTATATGGAATTTCTATATGGAAATTCTACGGAACCGATTCCGTAGAGTCTTTCTACGTGGGACCGTACCGTACCGCTTTTCCGGGTATCACCCTGGATACCGCAAAAAAAAAGGACATGACACACCGTTTGGTCTCCTATTTATATTACCGACCGACCGCTACGTTAAATGGTTGCAAAAATAAGGGAATAACGTTTATCTTTGGGGACCGTGTCGCTCTGCCCAAAAAAGGCCAAAGGAGCAATAAAAACTTCCGGTGATGTCTCTCCGTTACCGTAATTATTCATGAGACATCACACCGTTTTTTTAAATTCCCCCACTCCGACCCTTATTTTTGTTAACCAACCGGATCGCAAACCGACCGAATTACAAACTAACAAAACTTGTTAACCGACCGAACTAAACCGTCATACCGAATCATTTTTGTATTTTACCGCATTACATTTTTTTACCGCACCGCCTTATTATATAAAACTGCACCGAAATGTTACCGACTGTTCACCGCTTCCCACCGCTTCTTGGGGCACAAGTAAAGAAGGTTCCACCGATTTAGCCCGAAGCCAAAGAACGAGGATCTTCCATACAACAGGGGCCTTACAAACTCCGTCACCGCAAATGAACTCCTGAAGTGGGGAGAAAAGTCCGAAAAAAATCCTGAGAAGAGACTCATTTTAGGGGATTTCAACCGTACCGCTACATACCAGAAAATTTGAGAGACCACTCACCGTATTTAAGCAAGTCACCTCGAATATCTTGGAAGGATGAGAAAAAAGGGCCCTGAGTCGCCAGACCCACGTAAAGGACTTAATACTGTCCCATAGCTCAAATAAGATGATACACAAGCCTCTGGAAACCGCCAAACTTTCCGCCAAAAGTCTTAAGCTAAAAGGAAAATTTCCGGTAAATTACCGCAGCGACCCAATCGTTTAGCCCACTCTATACGTCACAATTTCCCCCTCCAGAGAAATACCCCCACTTCAATAATTAAGTAATATTAATTAGAAAGCACAGGCATGAATCTTTCTTTTCACCGTCAACTGCCATACATGATGTCATTGACATTGACAACTGCCTCATATTCGACCAGGAAGAGCTGGACAATCTGGAGAGAAGCCTGGAACAAAACGGCTTCCAGTGCTTCCGGGAGGTAGGCCCCCTCTATACTGCGGATCCAGAAATCCCTGCACCAAGGCCGCGCCGAAGATTGGAAGTCGCGGCGATGTCAACAACACCCAGGAGAAGAATCGCGACTTCCAAGGGCGACCCTTACCTGGAACAGGTCGTCCAGCGTAAATTGACGCGGCCATTGAAAGTCTGCGCAAGGCGTAAAAGACCTGAGGATCCGGCTCCCGCGGCCCCCACCAACAAGCCGCGGATTACATCCATCGAGAGGGTGGCTCTACAACTTGTCGGCAGAACATCGTCGACAAGAATCCCGGAAAGCCGAGTGCCACCAACCCCTAAGACGACAAGCACAGTCCCAGCGGAGCCTAGTGCCCCCCCCCCACCACCGTGCACGAAGATTCAACACCAGCCGTTGAAGAGATCAACGAGGAGACCCTGCAGGCTATCCCCACCATCCCAGGACATCTGGCCTACGTAATGCCAGACGGGATAGTTCTGCAGGTACCCATCGAACAACGCCTTAACCGTGCACGAGTTCGGGGCAATCGCTATAAGCTCCGCTTCGACCAATACGGGAACCTCACCAGTGCGGCCATCGTCCCAGAAGAGGTGGTAAGTGCGGTGAGCAGTTATTATTGTGCAGTGACAAGTGTCAGTGTTCGTGCGACATATTCTAAAGCAGTGATCACAGAACGTGGGATTTTTCGGCCCCCACCACACGACCCACGAGCTCATGCTTTCTCCCTCTAGCAACAGTCACGAACCTGTTGATAGAGAAAGAAAGCATGAGCTCGTGGGTCGTATAGTGGGGGCCGAAAAATCCCACGTTCTGTGATCACTGTTCTAAAGTATTTAAATTTACTTCTCTAAAGTGTC
>CAJFCP010025627.1:0-12424 GCA_904066005.1 Synergus itoensis
TCGGGTAATTTTATTGAGGTATTTCAAAAGATTTTTAGGACTCAAGAAATTTCGTAGAATTTAAAAGGATTTGGAAAGTTATTGTCAAATGTTTAGGGATTTCAAGAGGTTTTTCTGATTTTTAAAAGATTTTGTGGATTTTTAAGGATTTCATGAAATTTTAAAAGATTTTAAGGCAGTTTAAGTGAATTTAAGAGATTTTTATGAATTTTATAAAAATTTGTGATATTTTAAAGAATTTCATGGTATTTTATGAGATTTATAATAATGTTAAGGAATTTCAAGATATTTTTCTGATTTTCAAAAAAATGTGTACAATTTTTAAAGATTTCGTGGAATTTTTTGAGGATTTATAAGGATTTTTATATATTTTCACAGATTTTAACGAATTTCAAGAGGTTTCTAAGAATATTTTAAGAGATTTTAACGAATTTAGGAGGATTTCGAATTTTTTTGTAAAATTTTAAGAGATGACCAGCAAATCAACATGTGCGCTATAATTTTGTTTTCCTTCTTACAATTTCAAGTCATTCAAAAGCCAATCAGGTTTGCAACAACAATGTATGCGAGATTTTCGAGATATATCGTGACAACACTTTTTTAAGATAAGAGAATATATCGAAACTATAATATATATATTATAGTTTCGATATATTTAATGATTGAAAAGTTATGAACGTTCAAATGAACGAATTTTTGTTTTGATTGTATTTGTAACTATAAAAAGTTTTTAACTATTGATTCATTTACATTGAAAATAATAAAAAATGAAATAAACTTGTAATCCTGATTGTTATTTTTAGTTGGCACAATATTTCTGGATAAAATATAATTTGAAAAAAATATTTCGTTCATTTGAACGTTCGCAACTTTATTCACATTATATTTAGATATTATCGCTAGATAGACTTCTATTATGTTTTCCTTTTCATATTATGAGAGAACTCGGATTTGATTTAATATTTAATGCAAAAGAATTCTCATCTCCATCTGAAAAATATTTTACCATCTTCATACACTTCTATCCTAGCAAAAATGCAATCCGGAACTCGAAGAGATTTTCTGTAATGTCGGAAAAATAAAGCAATGATTAGGAAGCGTTCAGAAAAAGTAAATAACCTGAATGACATAAAATGAAAGAAGAGAAATTAGAGTCGCCATCATGGCTATTTTTATATATATTTTTTACGATACTTGCTGTATTATGAAAGCTGGAATTTAATTTAATTTTTAATTAAAAAACTTCACCATCGCCAGCGGAAAAATATTGCATATATATTCACCTTTATCAAGGAATTGACATTAAGGAATGAATTTTCAAGGAAGAGAGAGAAATCTAGAGATTTTTTAAATTTATCCTGATAAAAAAAGATCAGTAAACATTTCAGATTGCTTTTCTTTAAATTCTATTTTTGCCAAATTCAACAATGATCGCATCTGAATGAGCTTCCTGGATTTCCATCGGTAATCCCATTAAGCTTAGTAAGTAAACTCAAGTTGCAAATAGTAGTAAGGAACTCAATAAATGGGAATTGTTTACTGATGAGAATCCTACATTAGAGAAACTCTTTACTTGCCAATTCCCTCGTATATCTAGAGTCTTCCAATAAAAGTCTGAAACAGAAGTTAGACCATCAAAGATTTAGGTAAGCTTTTACATCCCTCCTTCTTATTAGCTTTTAGAAGTTCGGAAAAAATATTTGACAGGAATCTAATAAGTAAAGCCGATGAGAGTGTTGCTTGATACAAAGTATTTTCGAGATTGAGTCAAAAAATTCTTTTTGAGAGCATGTGGAAATAATTCTTTTTAAAACAAAAAAAAATTTAATCCCCTAAGGTTGGAATAATATTTATCTACTTTTATTTTTATCAGAAAATAAAAGACAAGAGAGTGAGCGATTGGTTATATCTTGAAGAATATTTCAATAAATTTTATGCGTTAAAAACGCTGCTTAAAAGAGTAAAAGTCGATGGGTGAGGAGTACTATTAATCAACCTCGACAGGTGACGTTCATTATCTACAGTGTTGACGTAGGCAGGGCACAACTGTATTTAAAAAAGAAGGATTGTAAGCTGAGTAAACGCCAGCCATTAACCAGTTTGAAAAATGGTACCGTTTTCTTGACAATATTTTTTAACCTTGAAATCTTAATCCTTTTCATTAAATGAGAATCTATCAGTTTTCATATTCAAATTCAAATTCATATATTACTCGGTAGACTGTTGTGCACCACAAATTAAATTACCTCTCAGAGTGAGTTTTAATTCTTGCTGCATAGTTTAGAAGAGTAAACTACTTTAAAATATGAAAAAAGTTGAAAAGTTTAAAAAATTTGGAAACTTTACGAAACTCGATTGATACTCCTGGCGTTACTTCAAAGCCAGTGTGGAAGAAATATGAAAGTTTTTATTAACCAATCAAAATGCAAAACAGATCTTATGGTTTACCTTCAGAGAGTTTTCTGTGTGAACTTTGTATCCTGAACTGGTGTATTGTAACGAAAAATAAATAAACGTGAAACTATGAAAGCATTTGAGACGTTCTCAACATTTTCACGTAACTTTCGGTTTAAATTGCAAGCATTCCCCAGTCTTTGTTGATTAAAATCGAGAACAAAGTTTCGTCAGATAGTAGATCACTTCCCTGAAGTATTATAGACTGCTTAAAATTTAATACAGGATTTAGCTTTAGAGATTGCTGGATTATAAATTTAATATTCGATTCAAGTTTACAAAGTCTGTGTGATACACCAATTCGAAAGATAACCAATAAGTAATGTTAAACAAGAATCTTAAACTTCTCAGTCTAACATCTTTTGAATCTTAAATAACTACAGTAAAAATATATAGAAAACAGAATCTACATATACAAAACTGAATATCTGTTCATATCTGAATATCTTTGAAAAATTTGAAAACTTATTCGAAATCTTTGAAACATTTTAAATTATTTAAAGTTTTTGGAAATATCCTAAAGTCGTTTAAAATCTCTTGAAATCACTCATACTTCCCGTGCAGACATTTTGATGGGGTTCTGACTGGGTTCTGGTCAGTTTTCCATAACTCTGGTGTGGCCTAATCAGGTTAACTGGCAAGACCCACACAAGGCATGAAACGCTTTGGCAGAATATTACCCTATTTAAGGAAAACTAGCCAGGGCCTTGTCAGTTTACCCAAAAAGGCCCTCTAAATACCCCACCTAGAAAAAACTGGTCAATACCCCATCAAGATTAAAAAACTATTCTACGGAATCATTATTCACAATATTTGAATATTAAAAACTATTTAATTTTCTAAAAACAAAAGTCATATTATAAAAAAGAGGTATTAATTCTATAGAAACAATAAGTGATTTTAAGAAATTTTGAAAGAATTAAAAAAAATATATTTCACTAGAGTTTCAAGATTTTAGAGTATTAAACAATTTTTTTAAGTATTTGAAGGGATTTTTAATGATATTAAAGAATTTTAAAGGATTTTAAAAATATTTCATTTAAGAAATTTTAAGTGATTCTAGGGAATTCAAAAGGATTTCCAAAGAATGTAAGGATTTTACAGAGCTTTCACGAGATTTAAAAAATTAGAAGATATCATAAAGGATTTTAAGAGATTTTAGTGAATGTTAAGAGATTTCAAGTGATTTTAAGGAATTTAAGAGGGTTTCAAGAAATTTCAAGTGATTCTAGGGAATTTAAAAGGATTTTAAGATATTTTACAAGATTTCAAAGATATCAAGATTTCCTAAAGGATTGCAGCATTGCAGGAGAATTTGAAGCGATTGAAATAGGTTTTGTAAACAACTATATTTATTGTAAAAGAAAGGATGTACAAACTAAGAATACGCCACAATTGCGCCTCAATTGTTTCGACTTACGACTCGACTCAAAAATCTAACTCTCCTCTCTCCCTTCCGTTCTACCTACTCCCTCCACATCCATCTCTGCCAACTACCACCCGAACCTCCGGTATTCAAAAAAATAGCTAACAGATTCGGCTATCCTGAAAAATTGGATTTCCACATCCAATGCGATTTGTCTTTTAAACGAAGTTTACAAAGTAATACAACTAAATATAATAATAATCAGTATTTAAAATATGATCACAAAATTATCAAACTAAAATTTTCATCAAACACTTAAAGTCTTAAATAAATTTATATTATTCCCAAACGCTTAGGCACTTGTTTACTTCGCCGACTTCTTCTTAGTTCTCTTGGCTCCTCTTCAGTCTTGTCTTTTCCCTTTGTCGCCAATCTCTCTTCTTCAAATTCATTTGCAGATTCTTCTTCTACTTCAGCATCTTCGATTTCATCATCTGAATCATGTCCGACTGCCCTCCAAGGCTTGAGTTGTGAAGTATGGGCAGTAGTAGCATAAGTGCGTCTTGAATTGTCATACTTCAATTGAGCAACTTTATAGGTGTCATGTCCAATTATTTCAGTGACTACCAAGGGTCCCCGATATCCCTTTTGTAACTTTCTAGGCGCTCCAGTGTTGTCTGGTGCTTTGTCCATGAAGACCACATCTCCTAGTTGATATCCTTCGTCCTTGTATAGTTTCCTGTCTGCTCGTGCTTTCATCTTCGCCTGCGTTTCTTCAATCATTTTTCTAGCTTCGTCTTGCATCTCCTGTGCTGTCATCGTTGGTTCTCGTTGAGCTTCTGCACCTAGATTGCTCAATCGACCTTCAAACCGAGGTTGGTATCCATGTAACATTTCGAAAGGACTCCTGCCCGTCGTTTTATTTCTTGCTAAATTTAAATGTTTCTCCGCTTCTGAAATTTTCTCGTCCCATCTGTCGTGTTGGTTGTCTTCAATGGTAGTCTGAATCAATGGCACCAGAACTCGATTAACTCTCTCGACCATTCCATTGGCCTGAGGGTGACGTGGTGATGTCAAAGTGTGCCTGATTCCCAATCCGTTACAAAATTCTTCAAAGGTTTTTGCCGTAAAACAGGTACCTCTATCTGTGATTAACCGTTTAGGTATTCCCCACATCGAAAAAATGGTCTTCAAACTCCGGATCACTCCTTGAGCTTTCGTGTCTTTACATGGGATTAGGAAGGTGTAACGCGTCAAATTGTCTATCACAACTAACAGATGAGTTCTTCCTCTTCTACTCCGCTCAAAGGGTCCAAGATGGTCTGCATGTATGACCTCGAATGGTCTCTTCCCGGGTGGGATGGGATGAAGCTCTCCAGGTTTCCGTCCTGCTGAATATTTCGTCAAAATACATTCAGGACACATAGATATATGACGTTTCACATATCTTTTCAACCTTGGAAACCAAAAGTGTCTCAAAATTTCAGCTACAGTTCTGTCCACAGAAAAGTGTCCACGCAGATCGTGATAGCGAACCACGATGGATTTCCTCATGGATTTAGGGATCACCATTCTCCAGTGGTCTGTTTTTCCTGACCCTTGCACTCGATAAATAAGTTGTTGAACCATCTGATATCCTTTTGCTGTATTTTTCTCTCCAACAGTTCGATCTTCCGGATTCTTTTGAAGAATTAGAGCCAATTCCTTCAATTCTGGATCTGCGGCTTGCATTGCTAATCCAAATTCTTCCTCAGTCATGGAAATATAGACCATTCTTCGATCCACAACTTCGTCCCACGTGTCCTTTGCTTCAGTCACAGGCGCCCTGCTCAAAGCATCAACATGAGCCATCCGTACACCTGGTCTATGACGTATTGTCATTTGGTACTCCTGCAACAACTCGGCCCATCTGGAGATCTGAGGATTCTTGGTCCTATTTGCATTCAAATATACCAAGGCTTGGCAATCCGTAACAACCGTAAATTCAATGTCAATCAAGAATGATCGCAATCTATCGACGGCCCAAACTATCGCCATGAGCTCTAGTTTACTGGAATGATAATTGCGCTCTACGTCTGTCGTCTTCTTGCTCACTGCATAAACTATGTGCATCTGATCGTCTGCACCTTTCTGTAAAAGCATTCCACTTAAGCCATCAGCGCTGGCGTCCGTATGAAGTTCCGTTTCTACCCTTGGGTTATATAAGGCAAGAATAGGTTTTTCACACAAGGCTTGTCGGAGATCCTCGAATGCTCTTTGTTGCTCGTCCGTCCATTGAAATTTTGTATCCGATTTCAGCAATCTCGTCAGTGGCTCCGCCTTCAAGGCAAATCGTAAGACGTATCTTCGGAATGCACCTGTCAATCCCAAAAATCTTCTTACCTCGTGCACATTCTTCGGAACAGGAAATCTCTTAACTGCATCCACCTTAGTCACTCCTGGTCGTATTCCTTCAGCTGAAATTCGATGTCCAAGATAGTCCACCTCGGGGACACCAAATATACATTTTTTTGGATTTAAGGTTAATCCTGCCTTTTCCAATGCTTGTAATATCAACTCCAATCGTCTTAAGAGGTCGCCCCAATCTTTTGCAGGAATAATCACATCATCCACGTAGAATAATGCGACTTTGTTTCGCAGATTCCCCAAAGCTTTGTTCATGACACGTCCAAATTCGAATGGAGCGTTCTTCAAACCGAACGACATCCTTGTCAACTCCCCAGAATCCTCCGGTGTCACAAACGCTGTCTTTTCTCTAGCCTCTCTACTTAAAGGGACTTGATGATATCCAAGTGCTAAATCTAAAGTAGCAAATATTGTGGCTCCCGATAGTTCCTGAATCTGGTCGTCTATGTTAGGCAACGGGTAGCTCTGCTTCAAGGTTTGAGCGTTAAGTCTTCTGTAGTCTATCACCATCCTAGGCTCTCCATTTTTCTTCTTGATTATCATTGCTAGGCTGGCGTATGGTGACTTCGTATCTTGGACCAGACCCACTCTCTTGTATTCATCGAGGATGTTTCTAAACTGGTCTCTTTCTGTTTTAGTTGCGCGGTATGGTGCTAAATTTACCGGCTTCGCTCCCTCCAATTCTCGTATCTCCATTTCCGTCAAGTGAGTGCATCCTAATTCTTCTAGATTCAAAGACCAACATATTCGATATTTGTTAGCCAGATTAAGAAGTTCAAGTTCCTGATCTTTCGAGATATTTTCTCCTACCTTGAGTATTCCCATCTCCAGAGGTTCTCGCTCAGGCTTGAGTCTTGGAACAGGTTCAGCACTTACTATATCTCGTGCAATTGTTTCTCCGACCTTCGTAGCTATTTCCTTTTTCCCATAGTTTGCCATCAATACGTCAATGGGACCAGCTATCGAATTGGCATGTACGAAGTATGCCTCCGATGGACGTATTATCACACTTTCAGTGATGTTGACTTGATTAGTCGTACTGACATCAACAGCTTCTACTGAGAGGTCGTCACTCAGCTTATGCGGCACTCTCCAAAATTGAACGTTTCCTTCCTCAGAAATACTCCGAATTCCCTGTTGATTCATCCAACTCCTTCCAATCAATATTTCACGTGGAATTATCGAATCTGAAACAACTAAAGCTTGAACTGTTTCTCCTATAACTCCATCGATCTCAAGGACAAGATTCACCACTCCAGATGCTTGTGCCGGACCTCCAATTCCAACCATCCAACCTCCTCCAGGTGCTTGCTCTGGTGGTCTGACCTTGAATTTACAATGCTCCACTATAGACTTCCGAATCAAACAGTCCGAACTTCCTCCATCCAAGAAACCAGCCATCACATACTCGTTGTTAACTATCACCTTTTTGCAGGTACTTGGATTTGTGATTCGTTCCACCACATTGACTAATGAAGGCGAAGGTTTATTTTCCTTCTTTGGACAATTTTTGCTAATATGGCCTTCTTGTTTGCACTTGTAACAAACATTTTTCCCAGGCCTTGGACAATCTCTTCCCAGATGACCTTCATCCCCACAATTATAGCATCTATCTTGACGCTTACCTAGTGCTGAGGATTTGAAAGTTTTCTGATATCCGCCAGTTGACGTCTCTTTTAAATTTGTCGATTCCGAGTTTATCTTCTTATCTTCTGGTTTTGTCGTTTTGACAGGTCGTCGGGACCCATTCATCGCTTCCAATTGAGTGAGGTCTTCCAAGAAGTCTTCTTCTCTTGTGTGCTTCCGAGCACTCAGCTGCACAAACAACTGCTGTGACCACAATCCTTCAAGAATTTGCATCTTGATTTCCGTAAAATCCAATTTGAGCTTTCTGCACAAATATAATTTGTCAATGACATAATTTGTGGTCGACTCACTTTGCAATTGTCTTCTTTCTGTTAATTGATGCCATAACTCCGTCCTTGTTTGATCACGCATAAATATTTTCTGAAATCTTTGTCGAAATTCAGTCCAAGTCGTGATAAGGTGTCTCTCTGCTGACCACCACTCTCTAGCTGTCTCTCTCAATCCCGTGATCGCTGCTCTCAACTTTGTTATTTCGGTCCATTTGTTTAATGCTGCCAAATCCTCGAGGTCCTCCAACCACATTTCCGCCTTACGTGATTTTCCTTTCCCGTCATATTCTCGGATCTTGGAAACTGATGGAAGAGTACATCTGTCACGAGAAGAGCTTCTATCCTCCTCTTTCGGTTCATCTGTCACTCCAACCAAGGCTTTTAATAATCGAGGATTATCCAAAAGCACCTTTGGATTTTCGATCATTAGCTGAGCTAAAAGATCCTGAATCCCTTTCGACTGATCATTAGTTTCAACTTCAGGGAGTTGCGTTTCACTCTTCACATTCTGTGCCCTATCAACCATCGCGAAATTCCTCTGACCACTGCCGTACTCCTCTTCAAATTGTTGATGACTTTGTCGTGGATACATTTCCTGTTGAAAGTGTGCAGCCTGCAAATCAAATTCAGTCTGAACTCCCAGTTCACTTTTCACTGCTCTTTTGAACTCTCTTCCTTGAAAATGTTCTATTTTCGCTGGATATGGTGTAGACTGTGCACGAAATGGAACTGCATTCACATTTCGTCCTGGTGAGTTCACTTGTTCGAAACTCAATCTTCGTGGCATTGGTACAGGTCGCCCATCTTGTAAATTTCGTTGCACTCTTGGCACATCCGTCGCGTTCGCTCGTACGTCGGCGTTTTCTCCACCAAGGAATCCTTGGAAAATTTGCTCGTAACGTTCCCACACATTCCTAGGAACCGTAAGATAATCTAAATGTGAATCACTAGCACTCAGGTGTTCACCACCACTAAATGATCTGCTGTGAGCACCGTCGTCACCGATTTCGCTTCTCGTCTCCAAAAAATCGCTCGCCACCACACCCTGCTTTTGCACTCCTCTAGAATGATTACCCTCCATTCCTCCGAGAGAATCACTCTGTCCACCGAATCCCATTGGAACACTCATCCTCGCCTGAGACTCGTCTCCTCGCCAAATCAAAAAAAATGCACAACAACACTTCCGTCGACGACACTTTCGTAGTCCTCTAACCTCAATACGACGCCATTCTGGGCATGCCGTGAAACTAACCTCAAAACCGTATTAAATGTTTTAGAGACTTCTCCAGGTATGTGTCGTCTCTGAGTTGCTTGATACGACTGCGAACTATTTGTCAGAATTTTTTTTTTGGATGTATCCCACTTCTGAATTGTAAACAACTATATTTATTGTAAAAGAAAGGATGTACAAACTAAGAATACGCCACAATTGCGCCTCAATCAGTGCTCTCAGATCGAGCCAGAAATTTACCCCCTCTACATTTACAATTTATCGAAAAAAAAGTAATTTATTATATATAATGTGGGAAATTTTATTTATATAATTCAAGAAAACACTTAAAAAGAGTAATAATTTCAAAATTTTGCTAAATTATACTCGAAAAATTGTTTTTTTTCCCTAAAATAGTGGATGTGGAGGGGGTAAATTTCTGGCTCGATCTGAGAGCACTGGCCTCAATTGTTTCGACTTACGACTCGACTCAAAAATCTAACTCTCCTCTCTCCCTTCCGTTCTACCTACTCCCTCCACATCCATCTCTGCCAACTACCACCCGAACCTCCGGTATTCAAAAAAATAGCTAACAGTTTCAAGTTATTTTAAAAAATGTTTAAAGAATTCAGGAAAGTTTCAAGATTTTAAATTAATTTACACATTTTGTTATTTTTTTTTAATGGATTTTAAATGATATTGATAATTTTTAAAGGATTGTAAAAGATCTTCCAAAAATTTAAGAATTTTTAAGAATTTTCACAAGATTTTAAATGACCAGGACTTTCAATTATTTAAAAATATTTGTAAGTATTGTAAGGAATTTTTAATGAAGTTAAAAAATGTCAAAGAATTTTAAAAGAATATGAAAAAATTAAAGAATTTTCAAGAAAGTTCAGAGTTATTAAAACATGGCAAAGGATTTCTAAATATTTCAAGTGATTGTAAGAAATTTCAAAATATTCGAAAAAAATTCAAAATTTTCAAGTAATTTGACAATGAAAAAATGTTTTAGTATTCTTTAAAATATGTTAAACCTCTTGAAATTTACTGAAATTACTAAAAACTCTTGTAACTTTTTAAAATCCCTTTAAATCTCTAGTTATTAAAAATTATGAAAATAATATAATCAGAAAATGTAGTTTAATAATAATTTTTATTAAAACCTATTTAAAATTCCTAGAAATATATTTTTCCGTATTTGTCAACAATATACAAATTATTAAATTTTTCAATATATAAATATAACCATCTTTTACATTTTCATAAATAATAATCAAGTGTGAAAAATCGTGGGATTTCCCTATTTTTACCTGATGTTTGGTTTCAACGTGAAAAACTCTTCAATGTCCTATTTTATTATCAAAAAAAGTTGATATCAATGAGATATTACTATTATATAATTGCTCCATAATTGCCCAATAATATTAAAATATTTTTATCGAAAATAGAAATGCCGACCAGGGCCTCGTCAGAACCCTATTTTAAAAGGGGCTAATTGCGGCAATTTCTGCACGGGTTTTTAATAAAAAAAAATGACGTAGTTCTGACACTCAATTAAATTATGTGTAAAAAAATATTCTTGACTGCAACAAAGTATTTTTAATATACATACAAAGATAATCACATAATTTAAGAAATGCAATAGTTGTTATTGAATTATATTCACCCAAAATCCAATAAATGCGTTGTGATATTGATCAGTTTGTGTATGTAATATTCAATTTAATAACAAATGGTTTCCAGCCGCGCTCGAGCTATTACACAATTTTATCATTTTTCAAGTAGAAAATGTGAAATAAAAATATGTTTTATGATAGTGGATTTACTCGATGTAGTCAGATAACGTTTATTTTTCAGTTGACTGATGTATAATAAACATTTCACGAACATACCCAATTACAGTTCTCCATTGTATTGTCTGTGCTTACATAGCACATTATCTAATAATTTATAGTTCATAAATACTCTCTAATAAACTGAATGAAGCACAACGAAATTTCCGTGCCGTATTTTATCGTTCTTTATTACGCTGCACCTGCTGAGCAGATCGATACTTTGCTCAAGTCGACATACGTTGCCAATAAGGCTTCACAAAGAATTGAGAGTATTTTTCTAAATATCTATCGATTTTTTGAAAATATCAAAGAAAATACCAAGAGGTTCATAAAGTTAAGAAAGACGTCAAAGTGAAATATAATACCAATGGAGTTATGCAGTAAATTGTAATATCAACTTTCATGATAATGATACCTTAATAGTTATTATAATTACTATCTACGTAAGTTTACTAACACGAAGCATTAGCTTTTATTAGCCATTATTAGCTACTATTAGCTATTATTACATATTACACGCATCTACTTTCTTAATAATTCTACTATGTGGGGATTTTTTAATTACTTTTCAAAAAGCGTGATATTTTCGAAGAATGAAATCGAATATTGTTTTCTTTCCAACTGCTCTGATTTATTTGTATCTCACGTAATTTTTAATTGGAATATCAATATCTACTTCATTGATAATGTTGCTACAGAAAAGTGTGCAACCCTTTCACGCAAAGCATAAAGGAAAAGTCGAAAGGAAATTATTAATCCTTGGACAAGTAAACCTCGTTAATTCGGTAGGTACATGACCCGGGGCTTCATTAAAACAAACCGGAATTGCGGTGCCAGAACTTAAGTGGCAAACTTTGCGTATTCAACCTCAATGAGATCGATTAAAAGTTTGTTTGATTTTTTGAAATTTTAGATTTCTAAAAGGGAAGCTCCTATAAATATATTCCAAGGCAATTTACAGAATTTTCCACTCTGCTTAAATAAGTAAGTAACAACTGTGAAGTTGGTTCTCGACACCAAAAACTTTGTGGAAGTTGATCAACAACTAAGAGTCCCATAAAATTAAACATTCTCAATTGCAACAAGGCGTGTTCTGGAAAATTCGGAATGACACTGAAATATTCTCTAATGGTGTAAACATTCTAAAACGTGCTTGAACTAATTAACGTATTCTAGAAAATTGTAGGTACAGTCTGTTCAACAAGAGCGTGTTCGCGATATTTCGGAAACTAAT
>CAJFCP010025627.1:24140-35575 GCA_904066005.1 Synergus itoensis
TTAAAATATTTAAGATTCAATATTACGCCTCTATTTTGTTACACCGACTACAACCATTTATTCATAACATATTAAATTTACTCATTTACATAATATAAAGAGACCTCCCTTATAAATATAACAGATTACACTTTAAACTGCGAAGAGGTGCGAAATATCTATAAAATTTGAATCGTGAAAAACATTACCTTTTTTACACTGAAAGTTTTACATACCTAATTTTATATTTTGAGACGGTATGAAAAGATCTTTTTATACTTTCAAGGTAAATATATAGAAACCCCTAGCAGTCAGCAATTAATTTCAATCAGACTCAGTAGCCAAGAAGTCGAACAATGTTTATCACCTTTTTAAATGAAAACAATTAAAAGTTTAAGTGAGCTCGACTTTCTTACCTGCTGACCCCAGGCAATCGATAACAATATTTCTCATCGATATCCTACTACAGCTGATGATAACAAAAAATATATTATACAATTAAATTATCAATATGTGTATATTAAATACATCGTTTTGCGTAAAAAATACGCGTTTGATGTCATGGCAAATGATTGGCAAAATCATTCCTCTCGAAGTGACGCTAGACATTTCTTGAGCTGTTCAGCGTGGGCCTGTAAAATAAATTTATTTTACATAATTAGATGGTTTCATAAAAAAGTAATTCATTATTTATCAAAATTATTTATTTTTCTTACCTTTGCATGCTTAATTTCCAACTCAGTAAGCTCTATGAGATTCTTTTTAAAGGCAGCGACTCTTCTGGTCTTGAAGTCTGTTAATTCTGCAGAAAAGAGTATAGATACTTTATTTTTACAGATAATTCATTTTTTTTATCCTACTAAAAACTTCCAAAATAAGAACCTACCTTCCTTTCCTTTTTCCGACATCTGTTCAAACTTTTCACAAGCTTCTGTTTGTGTTTGTTCCGCCTATTGCAAAAAATCAAATTTTATCATCAATATAATAAATCAATTTTACTGATGTACATTTTTAAAAGTAAAATTAATTTTTGCATGCAATCTTCGAATAATAACATGCTGAAAAATGCGAAAAATGTAAGAGACTTTTATACCAAAGATTCTTCTGCCTGAAAAATACTTGATTATTTTTATATTAAATGGCTTATAAAAATTATTTTTGCTTTTAAATTAAGTATATCTTGAGGAAGAAGAATATTGAAAAAAAATTTACACATATTGGTACAATTACACATATGGAAAAAAGACACACCTCTGCAACTTCCAGTGCCTTGAAGAGCAAGAAAAATTAAAGCACTGATTAGAGATTGTGTAACTTTTAAATTACACACAATCTGCGATAATTTTAATGCTTTTTCTGAATTCAAATTTAATGTCTTATGTGCTTCAAACTGTGCAATCGATGACAAAGAAAATAGGAATAGTTTTCAAATAAATAGGGAATTTTTATGGAAAGCCAAAACGAAAAAAAGAATTCCAACTCTTTTTATTTTTTTGGTGGCACAAAAGTAGAAATAAGTTCACTTTTAGTTTTTTTTTTATTAGGTTTAGGACTGAACATGGAGAAAAGAGAGACAAAAGAACTTATGAAATGCTTTAGATCTTTTTCATATAATATATGTTAATAATTTTGTTACACTTACGGCATGGACATCTTTATTTTTGGCACGAGCTTTTTCCAAAGCTCTGTTCGCTGTCTCATAGGCATGCAAAGCTTTTAATCTTCTAAAAAGCAATCTTTTGGCTGCAGCAGAATCCCTCATGTAGTAACGCAAGGTGTCTGACAATTTCAAATCTTCATCAGAAGCAACACGGCCTTCCACTTTCTGAAATTAAACAAAAAACATTATGAAGACGATAAATTGTTATTCATATCAGAACAATTATTACAGTGGATTTCAAATAAACCTCACCCTAATTTTCTCAAAGGTTTCGGCAACTTTCGTTAAAAACCTTTCTAGTTTTCCAGCGTCTGAAGTGGCCAACTGAAGAAGATTGCTCGAAATTTTTATGTATGAATCGGCGACATCTTTGTGCTTTACTGTTTGGCGATCAGCACGAGTCGTCGCTTCTTTTAAATTATTATGATACTGATGTAGGAATGTCATTTCTTGATCAAAAAAGTCGTTCACATCTTTCACCGTTGCGGACAAATAATACTCATCCGTTGTTTTCGAAAGCGACTTCACAAGACCTCCAAACATTTCCATCTTGTTCTTTCCTCTGACACAAAGATCTTGATCATATTCAAGAAATACTCTGAGATTGTGATCATTCCGAAAAACGGGATGATGTGCCAGTCTTGTTAAAAACATTTCGTGCATCGCCACTGTTTTCTTAAATGTGGCTAGATATTCTCTGAAAAATATATATCTCTTTACAGACACGACTGATACTCCGATTTCAAAACAAATCAAATTGTGAAGTGGATCAAATTCTCAAAGCCATTTAAACGTTTATATACTCTCATGAAAATTTGAGAAAATAAACAGTAATTTAATAGTCTGGCCAAATTACATTAGTGGAAATTGGACGCAGGCAGTCCATTTCACAAAAATAAATCAAATTTCTGGTTTTTCCGGCCCGGTTAAAAATTCCAGTCGCCGAAAGTTCCCCAATAACAGGGTGGCCACAAGATTCAATTTTTCAATTTCCCTGACATTTCCCTGACTTTTCCCTGACTTTCAGACAAATTTCCCTGACAAAAGTATATTAAAAATGCGTACGAATTTTCAGTAATAATAATATTGAAATTTTTCAAAAATTTCGTATAATATCACTTGAAATCTTTTGAAATGTAAAATCACTTAAAATCATTTCAAATTCTTACAAATCCCTAAAATTTATAACATTGGAAATATCTTAAAATTCATTGAAATTTCTTGAATTTCTTAGAAATGTCTTAGAATTCCACGAAATCCTATCAAATTTATTAATATTTCATGAAATGCCTTCAATTTTCACTACTCTTTTTAAAATTCATCAAAATCATTTGAAGTACTTTAAATTCCACCAAAAACTTCAAAATCTTTTCAAATTACTAAAAATCTCTTAAAACTTAAAATTTCTTGTAATCCTTTAAAATTTCATAAAATACTTTCAGAATTTCTTGAAAAATTTTTTAATTCCACGAGGAACTTTAAAACCCCTTAAAATGCATTAAAATTTCTTAAAATTATTGGAAATCTATTCAAATCCCTTACCTATTAAAATTCTTTAAAATTTGTTGAAATATTTTTAAAATCCTAGAAACATCTTTAAATTTCTTAAAATTCCACTGCCTCTAAAAAAAACCTCTTGAAATAAAAAATCTCATAAAATCTTTTAAGAATCAAAAATGACTTTAAATTTTTTTAAATTGTATGAGGACTATTAAAATTCCTTACAATCATTTTGAAAATGTAAAAATTACTTAAAATTTTTACAAGCTTCTTAAAATCCTTTAGAATTCCACGAAAAACTTTAAAATCCCTTAGAATACGTAAATATCTCTTAAAATTCTTGAAAACCTCTTGAAATTCCGTAAACTTCTACAAAATCTTTTATAAATCATAAAAATTTTGTGAAATTCTTTAAAATTCCACGAAGAAAATTTAATTTCCTTAAAAAAAAAAAACTTTAAAATAATCGATATTTCTTAAAATTCTTACAAACCTTTTAAAATCTTTTTAAATTCCACGAGAATATTTATAATCTCTTAAAATCTCTTTAAAATCTTATAAGTTTCTTAAAATCCTTTATAATTCCAAGAAAAACTTTAATATCTCTTAGAATACGTAACAATCTTTTAAAGTTTTGGAAAAATTTTCTAAATTCCACCTAATCTTTAAAAAATCATAAAAATCTCGTCAAGTCTTTTAAAATTCCTCAAGGAACTTTAAAATTCCTTAAAATTTTTTGAATTCCCTAAACTTCCTTAAAAATCTCTTAAAACTTCATGAAGTTCTTTAAAATTCAACTAAATCTTTTAAATATTATACAAACCTCTTATAATCACTTTAAATTCCTAGAAACCTCTTAAAATTCTTTAAAATTATTGAAAATGTCTTGAAATCATTAGAAGCCTAGAAAATCTGAAAGAATACGTGGAAATTATTTATAATCCTTCAAAATCATTGGATAGTTTCTAAAATTTGTTAAATAAACTATAAAAATTATATATGTAAAACGACAAAAATAACGTAGTTAGCATAAATGTCAATTTCTATTTTCCTTGACAACTACTCGCATTTCCCTGACTTCCCTGACATGTGGCCACCCTGCAATAATTCAATTGGAGAATTAAATAATTATAAAAGCACTTACGCCTCTAATTCTTGTTTCATCTTGGAAAACTCTTCTTTTGTCATGCTCCCTTCGCCCTCACCGAGTTTTTGTAATTTCTCTCGAGAAGCATCGAAATCCGGTCTAGGTGGGCAGGGTGGAATCTAAGAAAAATTAATTATTTTATAGAATAGAATTATTTTATAGAATTATCAAACGCGAAAGACTGTTTCAAAATAACTATATAATTTTCTAAACACTTACGATATATCCTGCATATTCGTCGTTCTCTTCAAATCGATCATGAAGCCAAACGAATTCTTCGTGTTGCCTAACAACCAAAAATTCTTCCTTTTGAAACTCTGGAAGCGTTGTTTTTGTATGCACTGTAAATTTAACTTTGTCCTTTTCACTGAGAGCATCCGAGATATCCACTTGCAACGATTTGTCAGACAAGTCCACAGTATCAGCTGGATTTGTCTATAAAAATATCAGAAGTTATAATTTCTATAAATTAGTATAATTCTAATTTACTTATACAATGTATAAATCTTTAAGGGTTTTGAATTCAAATTCTAATCTCAAAATTCGATTTCCTCATTTCACTCAACAAATATTATAACCATGTATGTAGATATTGTTACGCTCTGCATATCTACTTCTTTTAGAAAAATATTTGTCCATTCAATACCTTTAAATCTTTTATCTATAATATCTATAATCTATATTATATATTACATATTATCCATAATCAATCATGACAGGAATCCGAGTTTTACGTAACTCGTATTATACAAATGGTAACATTATACTTTAGTCATTAAAATGTCTTTTAGATTTTCTCTCAAATTTCATTGTTACTTATACTTTTGATATAATCAACAATAAGTTTATCTTTTAATCATAAACTGGCTGTATTTTGTTATTTATATTTTAACTAATCATCAGCCAATGAGAAACTCATATCCTTTTTTCACGAGAAAATTCACGATCAAACAATATTCGTGAAATATACAAATTATTTTTGAATTTGTCAAGAACAAAGTGATAGTCATAATAAGTAAACATTCACTTCGTTGTCACTTTTCAAGGCTAATCAATTTCCGTTAAGTTTCCATGATCATGCAACCACAACAATTAATGACTCTATATTTCTGCCACGACTCCCTGCAATTATTTATCTCGAACTTTAATAAGAAGAAAAGATACTGATAAAAATTGCTTTCAAAATTGGAATGCGTACGTACCTTTTTTGACGGTCCATTGTTCAAGATATCGTTGGTCTCGCATATTCCTTCCTGCGACATTTTTGAGAGTGTCAGCAAAGTATTAGAAAAGTAAAAAAATTAATTTATGCAGCTCTTTCTACTTCTTTCTAATCATTTATTTAAAGAATCAAACGACCGGCTGCCAAATGATAACAGGTTCCACCTACCATCATGGCGTCGAATTGTCTCCGCTTGATACCACACTGTGTTTGTCACGACACGGTTTTGTATCAAGATAGGGACGAAAAGATTCCAACACTCTACACTACTTACACTGAAGTTTAACTTAATTGTTTACAGCAAACCGTAGCTTGGGGAATTTTTATAATTGCTCATTTCACTGCATTTTAATGTTTAATCGTCTACGTGTCGGCGTCTCGTTATTCGCGTTATCCACACTACTATCAGCTGGAGAAAGAATTACTGCATTGAATTTCTGCGCAGGCGCATGACGCATGAAAAAATCCCTTTTTCAAATCAGAGAGAGTGGTATAAATTGATTTATTCTAATTTTGAACTCATAATGTATTTAACTATCAAATAAATTATATAAGCTAATTTTTAATGAATAATATTCCGAAATATTGCTCTTTTTTTATATTAAATTTTTTTCATTTTATCAGGGTGACGTGACACGTGACCGCAACTCTCATTTTCAAATTAGCAGTATCGCCAATTTCTAAATGTCAAAGTTTCCCGCGTTTTTTTAAAACAAAAATTTCATGTTAACACTGTTAACAGTGAATGCAAAGAAACTCGAAAAATTATTACAACCGAAACACCTGGAAAAACCTATTGTTTTATATTAAGGGCACGTGTTACTTACCATGTGAGCAAATTTAGATGTATTACTTGAAAAATTATTTTGGAATTTTCGAATTTGGATCCAATACCCTTAATTAATGAACGATTGAATAAATTACAATTCATTATACTTTTCGCAAAAACTAATGTATATTACTCAATATTAAAATTACATAAACTCAGCGATGAAAGACATTCTGATTAACATAGATTGAGATTCCTCGAATAAAAATGGTCGAAATTCTGATTCATGAATAAATGCAGCGAATATATATAATCTTGTAATAAAACGTGAGAAATTATGTGTTCGTGAGCTCTATGTTATATTAGATACTAAAGTTTATACAATTTATGATATATAAGTTTCTGTTGCAATGACGAATAACATTTTTTGCTATTCATTGACTAGTAACTAAATGATACTGACCATATCGCACTCTCATTACAGAAGTATAATGTTCTAATGAGAAGTTAATTTCATAATCATAAATATTCAGAATAGAAATCATATTTAGTATTTAGAGAGTTGGAGGAACCAAGTTCTAACGTCAGAAGTCGATTTCCTCGGTTTACTCATCAAATATTAGATATTTTTTCGCTCTGTGTGCGTACTTCTTTTAGAAATAGAAATGTGCCTATAGAGTGAAAAAAATTTTAGTTTTCGCTCTGTATGCATATTTCTATTACAAAACGTGAATTGCGCTAGAGGGCGAAAAAATATCTAATTATAATATTTGTTGAGTAAAATGAGGAAATCGAATTTAGAGATCAGAATGTGATTCCAAAACCCTTAATTCGACGACTTAATTAACGACTTGCAATTATTGAAATTATATTTATTTCAATTGATCTATAACTTCATACTTTTGCTGGGAAGTACGATACAAGATGCTTGCATTGCGCGTGTAAAACAGAAATGTACATCAACAATTTCACAAACATACAAAACACAAATTTATTGACTTGTAAGATATTTAGTCGAAAAAAATTATTTCATTTTTCTTAGATCCAGTCGCATGACGTAAATACATTATATTTGTTTCAAAATTCAACGAGAAATATGAGAAAACGGTTTATTACGTAAGAGAAGATAGGAGAAGAAGTAAAATTCTTGACCTTTTGATTTAAAATGAAGGAAGCCTAAAACCATGAAGCTCACCATATACCCAATGAAAATGTTTTAATTTACTTATTATAAACTTTGCATATATACGGTTACTTAGGCTTCCACACTGGATCGACTGGAAATCCTTTTTTTTATGTATATTCGTTATTTAGGTACAACAATGGTTCATACATATACATAATCTTGAGTTAATAAATAAATTTGAACTAACATTCCTGCTCCAAAATCAGTCCAATCTTGCGTCATATTTTTCAAGAGAAAAGATGAAATTTCAATACAACTATATACAAATAAAAAATACATATGAGTATATATACTATGTAATAATATAAGTATGTTTTCTGTTCATCGCTATTCTTTTATTCCAAGTATCACTAATTACGAGCAATAAAGTTTTAAACAAACGAATGTGACATATTCCACTCTAAAAAAATTGAACCCACTGTAAAAGTTAAACACAGTTAAAAATGACTTAAAAATTGCGAAACAGCAAATATTTCTTCCTTAGTAGCAGTTTACATTTTTAAAAATTCAACTAATTGTTGAATGTCGAAATCTTTCGAAACGTTGAGAAGCAACATATTTAGAGCAAAGTTAGCGTTTTCAATTATAATTATATGAATTTGTAAATTAAGTCTTTATTTCATGCGTGTTGGGTTGTACAGCGCTCTGGTCTGATAATATATACTTATGCAATAAGTGTAAACGTCTATTAAGTATTAAATACATCCTTCATCGTTCGTTACCTCATAACAGAACGAATTAAATTAAATGTAAAAATTTAAAGTATGCGGTCGGGGATAAAACGAAGAGCAGGAATGGGAAGATCAGTTCAAATTATTGAAGGATGAATCGGTGGACAAGCTATTCCCAGCCCCTAGCAACACCCCCCTCCTTGTGCACTACCTTGCCCACCAGTTCCTGATAATCCACCAGGACTGGTTGGAGAATGCTGAGGCCCAATCTTGATTCCGTTTGCCTGAAAATTTAGATTTTAACAAACATTCTTCCTTGGAATAATATTATTAGAGCGCATGAATATTTCCCAAATTAAATGTTCTATCATTTTTATTTTACCAAAATTTTTATGACCGAATAGCGATTTTCTATAAATTTGATTTAAATTTAAATTCCCGAAAATTAAAAAATTTTGAATAACATCTTGGGTAAAATTATTATTTGAATAAGCTAAAAGAGTGATTAGTTTTAAAAGAAAATCGTTTGATAAGTTTACCTCGTTGTTGATATCGAAGACGCCCTCTTGTATTTTCTCATAAATTTCTTTGGCCGTGTTAATGAAAGCTTCTTCTACATTGGCGGCAGTCTTAGCGCTTGTTTCCATAAAAACAAGGCCATGTTCTCGAGCGAAGGCCTCACCTTCTTCCCTTCGAACTTCTCTTCGCGAATCTAAATCGCTTTTGTTACCAATTAGCATTATGACCATATTAGAATTGGAATGTTGCCTCGCATCCTCCAGCCACGTTGTGAGGTGATTAAATGTCTCTCTACGCGTAATATCATAAACCAAAAGTGCTCCAGCTGCTCCTCGGTAGTATGAACGTGTAATAGATCGGAATGCCTCCTGACCAGCCTGCAGTATCAATAATTTATGCAAAGATTAATCACACATTGGATATTAAATCGACACTCAGAGAATCAATAATCATTCTAACTCAATGTAGTATCACAAACAAAGGAAATTCCAATAATATCGACATTTTTTCACAATCTAATTTTAGTTTGATGATTAAATCCTGTACGAAAGGAAGTATTCACGAACGCGATAAGCGTTACTGTAATAGATAAGAAAGTAAAACAAAAGCTATATCAAAATTATATACTCTATTATCATATTTTTTAAACTCAATCTTGGTAGTTTTCATTTGGATTTGGTAAGAATTACTATAATATATAAAACTATTGGAACAAAAGTTTGCAAAGTCATAAATTTGTCTCGAGAATTTTTTAAAGGTATTTTGAAAGCGTTTGTAAATTTTTTTTCATTTTTTTTAATGAAATCTCCCAAAATTTATTAAAATTCTTTACTTAAAATAGTTTTAATATCCTTTGAAATTCCTTAAAGTAATATGAAATCTTTTAAAACCCCAGGCAACGCCAGGTAATTTTTTGTCAGTCATTAATAAAAATTATGTATGGAATAATTACAGTGTCCCATATCTGCAACTTGATCTGTTTTCCGTCGATGGTGATCATTCGAGCACCAAATTCAACGCCTATGGTTAAATCATGGACTGGCTGAAATCGCTTGTCTGTAAATTGTAGAAGAAGGCAAGATTTTCCGACTCCTAAATAAAAAATAAAATATTTCGTTAATTTCTTGTGCGAAAAATACTAAATTAGAAAAAAAATCGCATAAAAAATTTCAAAATTTGAAGATTAATCATTTAATCAATTTGTTTGAGAAAATGAACCTTTAAACATAAAATTATAAAGATAAAAATGAATTGTGATTAAACGACATTCGAAACATCAGCATATCTAAAGTTCAAACTTTTTAAGACGCAAATATTTACACAGATTCTTCTTTTTCTTATTATCGATTAACTTAATACTGAAAACGCATCAGCATCAATCGAAATGAATAAAATGAGTCTGAAAGGGCAATTATTGATCCAAACAAATTTTCAACATCAACACATTTTTGGAGTAATACTCATGTTTCATTAAAAAAAATGGATGTATAGGCAAATAATAGCATTTGTTGCAACATTTGTACTTATTCTAAAAACAACAAATGTACGTAAGTTTATATAGTTTTAAACAATGAGTTATTGTTTTTAATCAATAGTAACGAATTAAAACACATTACTCCAAGAACTAAAAATTCTCGACTATTGTTGAAAAATAGAACTTAGATACATTTTTATTTATTTTTCTGGTAGAAAATACTGTTCATGCTGTTTACACGTCATGATTTCATCTCATTCGGATTGCTATTAAGAAATATACAAACGATTTTAAAGAAAAACTCATCTGCCATTCACTGGCTTGTTTTTGGTGCAGGTCGAATTTTGGTGCCAAAATGTTTATCAATGTTTATCAATACTCATAAAATGTAGAAGCAAGAGATGAAATTGCCAGGGACAAATGCAATATATAAACTCTATATTACGTAGGGCAAAAAATTCATGAAGGGGAACGAAAACAATGAGAGCTGTCAGTGACGACGTAATACAAATTGTTCGAGAACAAAGGACTAATGCTCATTATTTCTATAAAAACAAAACTTACCTGTGTCACCAATAATAATATACTTGAAAAGGTATGCATAAGACATATTGGTAATCTAAATAACTTGTAAAAGTCACAAAACGTAGACACGGAAGAGACGGTTTCAGATTTTTGACTATCTTATCGCTTCTGCTTGGTCATGACGTCATTCACTACTTCGACTATTCTCGGGTATTTCCGGTATTTCTGTTTGGCTAGAGAATCGTAGCCAATAGGGAGCGTCTAAATATTTCCCAATGATATTGCTAGTATTGAGCGGGAAATTTCAAATAACAATATGTAGCCGTTATTCTAATTGTTTACTTTAATTAATCTCTTCTCTCTATATTATAATAAAGTCTCTATATTTAAAAACAATTTAACGAGCATGGCAAAGGTAAATAATATTTATTTTTTTATTTTCTAGGGGCTCAAAGAGAAAAAAAAAACACACAATCTCAGTATTGTTTTTCATGCGGTAATAAACCCAAACCCAAAGATTCCATTACCAGAATTAATTTTCTAATTAAAAAGTTTCTAATAGGTATGATGGCTATTAAGTAAACGTAGAGACAATGAAAATAATTTCCAAGCAATCAATATTTTAAGAAACCATCAATAAGTAATCGACTAAACAATATCGGGTTTTTGACACATAATATTTATTTGGAAAAGTGATTTTTATTTTAAAAAGCTGTTTAGAATTAGGCTGATGGACAGGGGCGGCGACTATGGGGGGGCAAGGTACTTTTTGCCCCCCCAAAA
>CAJFCP010025629.1:17033-41489 GCA_904066005.1 Synergus itoensis
AGAAACCTGTAATAAACATTTTCATGTGTAACCTTATCACATAAATAACTTCAATGGAGTATAGCCCTTACTGAGCGTAT
This sequence comes from Synergus itoensis, assembly GCA_904066005.1. Classification (NCBI taxonomy): domain Eukaryota; kingdom Metazoa; phylum Arthropoda; class Insecta; order Hymenoptera; family Cynipidae; genus Synergus; species Synergus itoensis. The sequence goes on from CAJFCP010025629.1 coordinate 17,114, forward strand.
GCGAAAGATTTTGTTTTTTTTTTGGTACGTTTTCTAATGAGAGCCCTCACCTCCAAATTTTTACATTGGAAATGTTTTTTTGGATTAATAATATTAATATTATTCGTCTAAGACTTTCTAGAGAAATGAACATTTAATTTGGAACATCAATCAACGCCCTACGATGAAGCAAACATACACTTCCAAGGGTATATGTTTCCTTGGCATACTAACGATTCGAGATTAGCCTAATTAACTCAACGATTAGCAGCTTCATAATGCATAAGTTCTTATTATATCCACAACGCAGCTTCCAACAGTTAGTCGCATTCATGGGTGGAAGATGCATTATTCGGCTCGTTTACCACATGAGTCTTATAAGGTATTTAGTCTGTGCATTCAGTAGGTTTGTCTATTTGGAGGAAATGCTACATAATAACGCGCTTTATGAAATTACTTATCGCAGCTTTGAACATTATCATTTCAACTTGTACCTAATAATTGTAGGAAGAATTATCCTACGAATAAAGCTCGATATGTACAATTATTGTACATATGACGATCTACTTTCCAAGTTTAAACTTACCATTTGATATTATATCCTTGTTTTCTTTCGTCCAATAGTTTATCGACTTTGGATAAGCTTCCGAGAGGCACTCTATTGTTATTTGTTCACCGACTTGGGCGCCGACCAATTGATTTGGAATCCATATCATAGGTGGAACTGCAAATTTGTAGATTTAATTATATTACTGTACTTTTCCACAATTCTTTTTCTCATTTTTAATACTTACAATGAACAACGAGCATGATTCGTTTGCTGACTGTCGGTGGTACACCATTCGAAGCTATACACAAGTATGGACCCATGTGTAATCGATTGACCTTCGTTATGTTGAAAATAGGACCTTCGACGTTGACCACTGCAATATATATAATATAATATATTAATAATTAATTAATATATTAATATTAAATATATTAATTATTAATTAACCATATATATAATCATAAGGGTTTTTATGCTAAACCAGATTAACTTCAAGCTTCACCTAAAATGATAGTTTCCGAAGCTGCGCTCTGCGGATATTCGACCTCACTTATCTCTAAACTTTAATGGAAGGGTATAGCATTAAAAACAAAGTGGAACTCTTGTTGATATTACACCGTTAGATAAATCAAATTTAGTTTTAAAAGTACAGTAAGATTCGAGCTTTGCTAAATTACTATACAATTACTATGCAATTACGATGCACAGTGGTTATGGGCTCTTTTTTATGGAAAATATCATTTGAATGATTTAATACTCCCTTGTGGGATCATTAATTTTGCTAATGGTCGTTTCTGCAAATACTGAAAGATTGGAAGTTAATTTACAATCGTAGCGCAATGCACGATTGGAAAACAATATTAATACAAACTCTGCGGCCAGGTTTGTGCCCTCGTGCTTCTGATACTAATCGCCACAAATAACAGGTCGTTGTTTTTGTGACATTCTCTAATTTCTGTAAATATCCGATACCGGTACACTGTATGCTCTCGTTGGCAAAACCGATTATACTGCTGCTAGGTCGTTTGCAATGTTTGTCGACACTTCTTGCTCCACTGTGTTTTGCTTACAGCAATGTTAACACTGATACCGCACGAATTACCACAAAGCACGCAGACAAAAAACATAAACAGCAAATTTATTCAACATACCTTAAATCTATTAACCTTTTCGATGTGGTGTGAATTTGAGATGAAAAATAATTATAAATTGTCATGATTAAAGCCATATATCATTAAGTCTGGAACTGGTCTGAAAAATTATGTAACTACTGCAGGGTCAATGGATCCATCGAGCATTTAAGCCGCAGTGCCTGGTACGTAATTGCAGCAATTAATCATATGGTGTCTAATCATATCTAACCGCGTGCAATGTTATCCGCATCTGCGATAATTGAGTTCTACGAATCACAGTAGAGCTTAACCGAAATGATAATCTTCTCTGACATAGATCTTGACATTTATACTACTCTGTTATTTTCATTTCGAAATTTTTGGAAATTAATTACTGAAATAGAAAAAAATGTGAAAGGAATGCTTTCAGCGAATAGAGGTGACGCTAACTTAATAATAATTCTAACTGATTCTGATTGTAGCTAAAAGCACCCCTGGGATTTTGTATCTAATTTCCATAAAACCTGAACAAAATCGACATTTTTAATTAAGGAAAAGAGAAACAGATGGACTTTTTTAATAAAACTTTCCGGATTACGAGTTCTAGTTCATTTACCGTAACAGCTCACACTGAATAGTAGACATAAAATTTGTTTCGTTACCTTTAATAAACTTGATTTTTGAATAATACTTATGATGTACTCGTATTAATGCAATTTCCTAATTATGATGACTAATGATTCTGTAAATTTGCAGATTTTGATACAAGAGGGTCATTAACGTGTAAAATTTTCTTATTTGAGTTTTCATTATTTATGACTTAACAGCCGTTTACTCGGATAGATAGCAGCTTAATTTCCACGAAGCCATTTATATTATTGAAGATACTACTGACATTACTTTCATATGAGAATATAATAGCATTATATTTTCAAAACGAACTTACTTTTAATTAATTAAAGTGTAAAATTTGTTTAAAATATATGTAAACTTAATTGAAGTATACGAATTGTATATTGAAATTTAAATGCTGAAGAATTAATTTATTTTTGAATGCGTATTCATTTAACCGCTGAATTTAATTATTCATGTTCAGTGACTTGAAATCATCAAAAAATATGTCGTTTTAAAGTCCTTTATTTCTGATTTTCCTACATTGAACACGTGTACCCCAAATATTTAAAAATGTTTGATGGAAGATAAAATACGCGATCTATTCGATGCTCCATTAACGGGAAGTGTAATCGCGTGGAATTTACGCGCTGAGTAACTTTCATTTAAAATAACTTGAAATATTCGTTTTTCTCTAGATTCAAATTATCGGACTTTAAGGGTAGCGAGAACTGAGGGTGCGGCATTTTCCAAGTACATTAACCAGCAACAAGTCCCGGAGATGTTGTCCTGAGCAACGAAGCAAGGGATGATGAGACAATGTCGATGATCGGGTAAAGTTTGAGATTGAAAAACCCTTGGCTGGGTGAGAGCATACAAAATGAATCGATTTACTACTTTCCGATACGTTACTCGTGAAACTGTTCTCGTATCTTGTATTAAAGCTTTCGTTTCAAAGCAAAAAGGCTGAAAAGTGTTTATAAGTAAATTTGGCTAGCGTCCCTACAAAATATTGTGCATGTCGATCTCTTAATTTCAAATAACTTACTTTCTCTGTTGGAATTACTGAGAAAAGTTGAGGAAGTTATTAAGAATTAAACAACCCAATTTTTGAGGTATTAATTATCATTGTGCAAAACATTCAAATATAAAGTTAATAAATTTGAAAAAGGAGGAATATGTGCGAGATTGACCCTCATTCTCACCTCAATAAAAGAAAAAATTCTACGAAGTTTCTGTCGCAATTTCCTTTCTTTAAGTGCTAAGAAAAGAAAACGTGATTTATAACGTTTCTCTTTTTCGATGAAAGCTTCATAGCAAAAAGCTCTACGAATACTTCAGCTGGTAGCACACTTTTTTTGGTATAAATTCGTGGGTATATAAATACGTAATTCCTCGCATTTAACATCTATCCACAAATGGAAAAAATTTCAAGAAATGTTTTTCTAATACCTAAAAACGACAACCTTTTTGCTTCCAGTCTAAAAATCGTTCTTTTGCGCTTGCAGCCCTATAGGGTAAACCGGGGCAAAGCCGACCAGTTAATAGTCAATGATTTTTCAAAAGTTTATAAGATATGGAACTGAACTATTTTTTTTTTTCATTTCGAGTCCTGCATTATTACATATCATATTTCTGTATGTATTAATCACATAAATAAAACAATGATTTAATAATTTAATTATTTCTAACAAGCTGTACTTCGTCGGCTTTACCCCACACCTTGGGGTAAAGGCAACCTGTAGCTTTTTATTACAATCAAAAGATTTGAACATTGCAAAATATAATGGTTAGCTTCTATGTTATTGAAAGTATTTGCCAAATTACCTTTAAACATATACAAAAAGAAAAATAAGTTATTTTGAATAAAAATAGTGATAGCTACGATATAACCTCTTATTTGTTGACATTCTACAAAAAAACCTGCTTTACCGACTGTAGAGAATTAAGGTAACCTTTATATATATAAAAATTTTCAATTTTTTAATTTCAGTTACATATAAATAGTAATTATATATTTTACAAATAATCTTGAAGAATTAGAATAAATAAAATAGTTATAAATAATAGTTAATCGCAATAGTTAATAAATAATGAATGAATTCCAAAAAATTAAAAATTACCGATCACTTAACGACAAAACTTATGATACGTTTTTCCACCTAAGCACTTGTAAACTATTAAAATGGTCGCTTTTACCCCAGTGATGAGGACTAAATTATTTACGAGATTTTATGTATTTTAGACTTGAATTACGTTTAATTATTATAATTACGTGATGTGATGTTGTTTCAACTATCAAAATATCAAATTGTCATACTGTAAGTATTAACATCAGGTATAATTTTTTTCTTACAACGTCAATTTTCAAGATTTAAGTAAGTAACATTATCTCCAAAATATAATAGATTTATTTTTTGCAAAGTGGAATTAAAATTGTTAAATAATAACAACGTTATAAGCAAAGTCACATTTAACCCACCGGTCGGCTTTGCCCCGGTTTACCCTACTACGTATGTCTCATAGATAAATGAAGATAAACTAGTTTTGGTAACTTTTTTTGGATACTTTTAATCCAATAAAAGTAAAAAAGTAAATCATAAAAAAAATCGTCAGATTAGACGTATGAAACTTCAACCCAGTCAGCTTGTAAGAAATAAGAAGATATTTAAGGAAATTATTCATGGATGATCTGTGTAGCATATTAACAATAAACAAAAATAAATAATCCAAAAATTTGGATTCCCTTACCTTCATGATTTCCGACAGGTATCAATTCACCGGATTCACGTCTCCAGATAATATTAGGGAGGGGAGAGCCTTTTGCCGCACATCTCAAAGTTACGTTGCTGCCTTCTCTCACCACCATATCAGTACTTGTCGGATAATCCAAAATGTCTGGTGGAACTACAAGAGCGCATTAAATTATTTCATTAAAGTTAAAGTGAGGAACTCTGGAGTAAAATCACTTGCACCTTGGCTAACAAGATTCTTTGCTTACAATTATACAGTAATTATTTGTTTTCCTTATCTAAATTATAAATTTTGCATTTTAACTCATATTTGTCGGCGATTAAGAACTTTAAATAGATAAATAAATTGTAATTAGCCCGGCACATTTATTAATCTTCTTTTTAATATAATACAGAGTGCTTCTTTTGTCATACAGCTTGTATTTATAAATTCCTTGTACAAAATCAAACAAAAGTCATACTGAAAAATGTTGAGTGATCATTAGTTTCTAAATTATTGAAAAACTAAATTAGCCAGTGACAGTTCATCACTCATTTCTAGGTAGTAGAAAAATTTACATTATCCAGATAAACAGGAGACAAACTTTCAGTACAATATACGAATATTCTCGAGAATATGAATTTTTCTACATCCTTGAAGAAAATCGTTATTCAAATGTTGATCGTACAACATTTTGACGAACGACTTTTTTGTTTGGTTTTGTACAAATTTGAATATGGGGCAAAATTTTTCAAGTGTACCCGCATAAAAATTGTTTGCTTTGAATTTTTTCGAAACTCCACTAAATTGTACCAAAGGCTCTAGTACGAGTGGTTGTCAACATACAGGGACTTCAATTTTCGACGTTTTAACTCGCGCATTGTTATTCAATCAATCATAACTTCTGCTAAAGTTGATCAATTTAAGTTTTCTATGAGAGGTTTTTAAATGTTTTTTTTATGAGTTTTCTGATAAAAATAATGATTTTGTAGTAGAAAAGAATATTTCAAGCTCATTTTCTCATTTTAAACATATTTTAGTTTTCTTCTTTTTCAAATTACGGCCAAGTAAAGGGTGTGCTTTGCTGTCAGTAGGAGTGCCAAAGGTCTGCTTAAATATTTTGCCACCAGGATCGGTAGTTTCTTGCCTTAAAATTACTGCTTGAAGACACATCGTTGTACTATTTTTTTACATATTTCTTTAAAGGCAATCCTTATTCTAAATATAGTAACATGATTGGAAAGAACCAATTTACAGCTCTATGTTTTTAAATTTTTGAAATATGTATTATGATTCGAGAAATTTGTCTTTAAAAGTAGGCTAACTTTGAGCACTCATAGTTTTAATATAAAAAATATTTTTAAAAATTTGAAAACATAGAAGACTAGATTATACTTTTATGAATCCAAGCATACCAAATAAGTCATATTTTACAATATACTTTTCGAGAAAAAACGGTATAGCGACATGTTTAAAAAACGCCCTGTACACGGAGAAAAATGGATAGTCAAACTTGGAGTGTCAAACTTTATATGGTCAGCTTGACCTTCTAGATAGTACCAAGTACCATCCATAATTTTGTCCTAATATTCAGACAGACAATAATTTTATAGTCTGTTTGAATATATTCAGAGTGTCAGGTTTACACTCTGAGATAGTCAATCGTTGAAATGTGCGCGCCGCTACCGCCATTTTCGAGAAAAGACGCCGTACATAACCTCTCATATTCTCTCGTGCCTGACGTGCCACTACTCCCTAGTGCCTTATCTTCGTTGTGTTTCTTGTGTTCTGCTTGTGTTATTTGTCAACCGAAATTCGAGCCATTGTGGATAATCGGTAAGTAATCGTAATAAGTCTAATCTAGTTTACTAACTACACTGAAAAAAAACCCCGATAAAAATTAACAATCGGTTATGAAAATGTGACGTTGGTATCGTTTTAGGAAACATGACCAGTCGACGATCGAGCTACAATTTTTTAAAGAAGATGCAAGAATGGAACTGTTCCGAAGAATGCATTAACAAATTTATAGGTAATAAGTTGAATATTTTTTTATTTTTAGCATTTTTACAGAGTTGGAATTTTTCTGAATTGGGAGAGGGAATTTTTGTTTTTACCTTTGCAAACTATTTAATTTCAGAAAATGAGATCGACGATGAGTCCTTTGAACTTTTATCAGACGCTGATATACGCGAATTGATAAAATTGACAGGGCCCAGAAATAAATTTTTGAAGAATTTTAAAGAATATCTTCAATCGGTATGCTAATTTTTTATAATTTATACAGCGAAAACTCTGAAATTGCTGTGTACAATTTTAAGGGCATGCTCTATGCTCCGATAATGGAAAATTTTTTCGAAGTCACCACGGCCAAACGCAATGATATATCATATAAATTTTTCATTATCGGAGCATACAGCATGCCCTTAAATTCACGATTTATTTTAAGTGCGTCAATAACTCAGGGTAATATCCCGCATAATCGTTCACGATGAGGCAATAAGATGATTCAAACTAAAATTATTTAACTTTTTAGTTATTTTGTTTATTTAGTTTAAAAACTTTTTATTTGAATTTTTTAAAATTATAAACCTTTTTTAAGCTTAAGAACGACATCGATCCGGCTTCTTCAGGTATTGAAGGTGTAGTGCCTAGTTCGGTCCCTTCAACTCCAAAAGTGCCTATTTCAGGAAGAAGTACTCCACCCGCGCGCCAACTCAGCATCGATACGATTAATCTCAATGAGTGTAAGGATTCAAAAAAAAATATATTTACTTCATACAAAATTATTTTTAAAAACAATTTCAATAGGTTTCCAATAATTTTAAAAGATTTTGACGCATTTTAAGGAATTTAAAAAGAATTAGTTAAATTTTAAGGGATTTCATGGAATATTAACAAATTTGAAGGGATTTCGAGGAATTTAAAGACGTTTCTATAGGAATTATAAGAGATTTCTAATGTTTTCGTGAATTTTCGAGATTTTAACGAATTTTAAGTGATTTGAAGTGATTTAAAATTTTTTTAAGTTTGTCGTGGAATTTTAATAAAAGGATTTCAAGGGATTTTTTATTTTTTTAAAAGATTCTGTATAATTTTAGGATATTTAAAAAGATTTCATTCAGTTTAAAAAAATTTAAAGTGATATTATGCAAAATTTTTGAAAAATTGTCAGGGAAATTTTTCTGAAAGTCAGGGAAATGTCAGGGAAATTGAAAAAATGAATCTTGTGGCGCCCTGAAATTTATATTATTTATAAAATTACTAATTTGATTAAAAACAAGTATATTTTATAACAGGGGTCGATACAACACTGAGTGAAGACGGTCAGCTTCTTTTGGACGGAAATGCAATTGATTCTGATAAGCCAGTGGTTATAGATGTGCAAGAAGTACCTAAATCAACTATAACAGTTAGCTGTAATCCTACTTCATCTGGGTCATTGCCAACCGCCCATACGTCGATCTTTCCCAATGTATGCGAAATAATCCACTATGCTTCTTCCAATTGCAACTAATTAATGTTTTTAATTTTGAATTAAAAAATTATTTCTAGGGACTCAAAGCGCACCTCGCAACCAATTATGCAGGCCGGCTAGCCCTGAAGTCAGGTGATAACTTAGATCATATATCCAGGAAGCACTTGGTTCGATCTGTCGTGGAATTTCTATTCCAGAATTTCTCTTATAGAAACGTGTAAGTATTATCTTGAATATATTTTGAAAGAGAATTTGAAACGGGATAAATAAAAAAATGACACTTGACAGAAGCAAATAGATATTAAGTATAGTTTTCTGACGTAATAATGTTTCCAGGATTAGAAAAGAAATATTTTCACAAGCCTCTGCCGAAATTGTCCAATCTTATCCGAATGAAAGAGCAAGCGTGTATTTCGTACCATCCAAACCTAAAGGAAAGAACTCCAAGAAAACTCCTAACACTGGCAAGTTATGGTCCAGATACCATAATGTGCAAAGAGCATTGGGTGGCTTCAAAGAAATCAACGATGATGAAATTTTAGAAGAAGTTGAAGGTAAGTTTTCTATTTAATGTAGATTTAACTCAGCATTAAATAATATAGTAGGGAATATTTATTTATTACTTATGTTTATTGCAGATCCTATCGTTCAACCGAACGAGGCATCAGGAGCGGCATATCAATTCTTAAAAAATAACGTTGGTTCTTTTGAGAGCCAAAAAGATAATTGGCAACGTAGTATCGCTGAAAGAGAATCCTACCTACAAAATAACTCTATATTCAATTATATGAGATTATTCCCGGCTTTGAAAGTGCAATTTGGATATGAATTGCTCTTGCTAGATTTCGATAAAAAGTATCCATCTAAGAAGCACTCATTATACGGTGTATGGGAGTATCTGTCACGTGCGGTTTTAAAGATAGGAGTAAGGAATGGAGACCTGGTGGAACCAGAAGTTGATGTAGTAAACGGTAAGTGAAATTCCCGATGTTTGCAATCTGAATTTCTCGTTATAAATATATTTCACAACATTATTTCAACGTTATATTTACAGATGCGGTTGTAGCTCAATATTTGCCACAACTTTTCAACCCCGGCACGGTTCGCAACAAGTTGAAGAAAAACAATTTTAGACCATCAGTCACGGAATTGATGGAGACTTTTCTTCTTCGAGTTACAGTAAGTAAAGGTTTCAAAATCCATAATTTCATTTATTTTTATGTAATGGAATTTAATCGAATATTTAAAAATCTAATGATCTTGGTATCGTATTTTCCGTTATTTTTAATTTTTTTTTTTTAATATAGTAGTAATAAAACATGTTCATATTCGTAGGCGTGTACGGATCTTGATTTTGAAATAGAGCGGAGAAGGAAGACGGTCTCTGAACGAGGGGACACACTTCAGCCGTTTCTGATAGTCGTTGGGAATGCGATTGATGACATTGACTCGATTTATGTGTACGTTGATGGAATAAGATATTTGATGGAAACCGTATTACAAGCAATAGATGTCTGTTTTAAAATTTACCAAGCACTCGACGCTGAATATCCTTCAACAGGACTGTTCTTTTGGAATTTTATTCAACGGTATGTGTATAATATTCACACAAATAGCGACGTAGAAAGTTCTTCTCAGGATGAAGTAGCAGTGGATCTTTGTATTGCGGAGCCTGCCTTAAAGTAAGCTATTAATATTTTCTACTGTTGTTTTATTATACTCAGGGTTCAGAAAATTGGTGGTTACTAAACAGTTACATCTTTTATTCTAATTATTTGTCTTAAAAAACTGAATTAAAAGTCTTTAAAATTCAAGAATTTTGATAGTATAAAACTTTCAAATCGTTTAATTGAGTGCAAAAATTAATGTTATAGTTTGAAATCGTTCAAAATTGAAAAATTAAAAATTTTTAACTAAAATTTTTGAAGTTTAAAAAGTATAAATCACTTTAAAGAATTGCATTATAAAAATTTTTCTATTTAAAAATTATATTTTGAAAAGATTGAGGTTCAGTTTTAAATATTTCCAATTAAAAGTAATGTAATTTCAATGTTTCCTGAAATAGTTAAATTTTGAAGGATTACCAATGAAAATTCTTCATATTTGATAGAGTTGGATGGGATGAAACTTTTGTTCTGAATTTTTTTCTGAGTTAAAAGAGAGACCATTTTTAATTTTTTTCTGAATAGGAAGGACATTTTCTGTTTTTATCGTTTTTGTACAGCTAGAAGGGTGGAAATGTTTTTAATTATTTTTCTGAACTGGGAGAGGGATTTTTCTTCATTGTTTTGGGATACTTCTTTCCTAGTTACGGTTATACTTTTCGGTCACTTTTTAGTAACTTTTGTTTGAGATGTAGAATTACTATTTTGCTATTTTTAGAAGCTTGGTTTTTTTGAGCTTATTCCAAGCCCTTAATAATTGATTGTGCAATTAAATTGATTCTTTTTATCCAGGGAATATTTGTGGGACGGAAAACCTGTACGAAAGTCTTCGAAACGAGGCCAGAAAAGGAAGCATACTACTTGAACTGGTGCTGGAGGTTGAATTAATATGTGTTATGGAGGTTTAGTTCAAGTATATTTTACTTAATTTCAATATTAAGTTTCAATTTAATATTTTATTTATCATACCATCAACAATTTCAAACCGACAATGCGTTGTCATTTATGCAAAGTTTGCACCTCGAGTTTAAAGAGTATGATTACTCATTGGCGAGTCTTTCACAAACTCAATGAAAGCAGTGAGTATCAGTGTACTGTACCGAATTGTGGTAGGCGATTTCCTTCACTTAATTCTTTTAAACGCCACTTTAAATTAGAACATGTCTCATTTTTCTCGTTAACTGCGGTCATTCCCACTTCGTCTCCTAGTATTGATTTAGCAAATAGTTCCTCTATCTTATCGGATAGTAATTCAATTGATCCAAACGATTCTTCTGCTTGCAAAGATGTAGACATGGTTGATGTTTCGGTACTAGATATTTCTACAGATGTTCTTGAAGAAGCATCTTTGTCTGAGCTGATTGATTTTCAACTAAAAAGGATGATAACCAATCTTTATAGTAATCCCTCATTACCGAGAAATATAGTACAGTGTGTTATTGAAGAGATTGAGAACATTATAACAGTTCCGCTAAAATGTTTAGAGGATAAAGTTCAAAAAATTGCGTTTAATAATTCTGTACCGTTAGATCAACAAAAGGAAATAAGTTCAATGTTCGCAGTTTTTTCATCAGTTTTAAAGAAATATAGCACTGAACATTTACGCTTTAAAAGTTTAAGGGAAGATGGAATTTATATTGACCCTGTATCTCACGTAATTGGCGACGAATTTGAGATATCTGAAGGAAGAGAGGTACCGAAAAATCGATGCGAACAAGTAGTTCCTTTGAGACATCTTTTGCAAGCTTTCTTACAATGTGAAGGCGTATTCGATAGGATTATTGAATATATGAATTCTTTTGATAACGAAACTACAATTCTGTCTAATATTATGCAAGCAGAGGTCTGGAAAAAAACCATTCAGAAATTTGAAGGAAAAATATGTTTACCTATATGTTTTTTTTTCGATGAATACGAAACTGGAAATGCTCTAGGTTCTCATAGTGGTATCCACAAGTTAGGCGGTGGGTATATTATTATGTTGTGTATTCCACCTGAATATAGGAGTAAATTAAAAAATATATTTCTTGCGATCCTACTTCATCACGATGATCACAAGAAAGCTGGAAATAAGGTCGCATTTGCTAGGTTAGTTGAAGAATTTAAATTCTTAGCCGAAAAAGGTATCATAGTAAAAACTAAAGATAAAACAGAACGCGTTTTCTTTATTCTTTCGGTAATTGAGGGCGATAATCAGGGTCTTAATACAATATTAGGATATAGCGAGAGCTTCTCGGCCAATTCTTACTGCAGATTATGCAAAATAACTAAAAATGAAGCCCAATACGCGACAGAAATTCAGGATGCCCTTCTAAGAACGGAAATTAATTATGATCTTGATGTAACAAGGGATAATTTCCACGTCACTGGCGTAAAAGAATTTTGTGCTTTTAATGACGTTCCCTACTATCACTGTGTTTTGAATATCTTCGCCGATACCATGCATGATCTTGATGAGGGGGTTTTACCCTATGAAACAGGTTCAGTTTTTCACCAGCTCATTCTTGTTGATAAAATTTTAGATTACGGCCATTTCAATTCGATAATACGCAACTTTGACTATCAATTTGAGTCATGCAAACCACGTGTTATCACTAGAGAACAACTAAGAAAGAAATATATTAAAATGTCAGCTGCTGAAATGCGTACTTTTTTTACATATATGCCAATCATGTTTGGTCGCTTTATACCAGAGGAAAACGAATACTGGCAATTATTGATTAAAATGAGACGAATTCTAATGCTCTTAACTTGCAATGATTTTGATTCTGAATGGTTTGATTACCTAGACAATCTCATTTCTGATCATCACAGCGAATACATAAGATTGTTTGGGGCTTTAAAACCCAAGCATCATTTTATGATTCATTACAGTAAAATTATAAAAATGATGGGCCCTTTAGAGTCGATTCGAGGTATGAGGGGAGAAGCCAAGCATAGAGAAGGGAAATTGACTGCTGGTTCTGTCTCTACGAGAGTTAACATCTGCAAAACCATTGCTATTAAACAGCAATTGATCCTTTCTAATCGTCTCCTTTTAAATGATGGATTCGATTCTGACTTTTCGAGTGGTTGTTTAACAGAATTAAGTGAAGAAACTGCCAATGCTTTAAAAAGTATGACTAATTTCACTGCAAACGACTTTCTTACATGTGATAGAGTAAACATTTTTAATACGCAATATAAGTGTAATTTCGTAGTTCGAATTGAAGAAGGCGATGAGTTTCCACTCTTTGGAAAAATCAACGAAATTTTAATTTCATCGAAAAATAATGATATTTTATTCTACTGTGAACTTTTTAGTACTGTGGCATTTTGGGAACATGGTTTTGCTTATGAAATTAAGAAAACTTCTAAAAAGATTTTTGTGATGCAATCATATTTGTCGAACTATCGACCAGTTCTTTTATATAAACATGCGTCAGAAATGTATATTGTCACAAGAAGTGCAGTATAATTTATTTTAATATACGTACTATAATAGGACTTATGACATTTCTTCGATTTCGTTATGCGTCTGTGAATTTGTGATTTTACTTTTAATATTTATCTTAAAAACTGAGTCACTAGAAGTGTAATATAACGTACTGTAACATAAGACATGAAACTAAGAAACTTTTTAAAACTATTTTATAATTTAGAAATAAAACTTAAGTCTTTTCGTTCGCATTCGCAAGCTTATTATTTTAACGCCTTTCAGTATATTAATTATGAAAAGAAATTTTTACTACACGAGAGAGTCATTTTGATTTTCAGAGATGGTTATTTTGACATCTCAATATAATAGCTTTAACTATTTAATATGTTCAGCTTTAATATTCTTGGAATGTTAAGTTAACACTCCAGGGTAATTGAGTTTAAACTCAGCGATAATCAAACTAACACTTCGCGGATACTCAAGTTTACACTCCAGGATTGTAAAACATACACTCTGGAATGGTCAAGCTGAACACCCATTTTTAACATTCTGCGGATATTAGGTTAGAATATCTAGAGGGCTGTCCTATAGTTGAAACTCCAGCATAGTCAGTTTTACACTCCAGATAGTCAACCTGACTATCCATTTTTCTCCGTGTACCCAGCCCTCTTAAAGGTGATTCCACTGATCGACTCTAATACTCGTGACGGCGGCAAATTTTAAGCCGGCGGCAAATTTTCGTCGCGCGACAATTTCATTGTCGCACAGAGTAGCACTAGCGGCCCGACAATCTTGGCAACATTTTTGATCTAGCTGGTGGGGAAAGGCGACAAACTTGAGCAGGGCCGTACACAGGTTGTCACACTCCCTACTGATACTAGAATTATGAGGATCGTCGCTTTCAAATCCGTTTTTCGGAATTTAAAAAAAATAATAAAATTACTAATGCATTTATAAACAAAAATACATTTTATTCATTAGAACATTTTTTTAAAACAAGTTTGCTCATTGAATTGTTTAAAAAATGTCTTTAGGAAATATAGACTGTAAAAAATTGGTTTATTATTTAACACAATTCCTAAAGAAATGACTTTTAATAAAATGTAATAGACATAGAATTGTATAAAAAGGTTCTAATGCACTAAATAATGTAGTACAAATATTACGTGACAACAATCACACCTATGTGGCAACTATTATGAAATAGTTGTGGCAACTATTTAATAAAAGTTGCCTCATGGCTATGGTTGTTGTCACATAATAGTTGTGGTTGTGGCAACCACAATCGTGGTTGTGGAAACCATTAATTGTAGTTGTACCGTATTTTATTATTTCAACTACGATTATGGTTGCCACAACCACATATATTACGTGACAACAACCACAGCTATGTGGCAAATTTTATTAAATAATTGCCACAACTATTTAATAATAGTTGCTAAGTAGCTGTTGTTGTTGTCACATAATAATAGTTGTATTTGTGGCAACCAGAATAGTGATAGTGGAAACCATAAATTATTGTAGTTGTACCATATTTTACTATTACAGTTTTTTCCGTGTAGCTTATTCAGTGCATTAGAACCTTTTTATACAATTCTATCTCTATTACATTGTATTAAAAGTAATTTCTTTAGGAATTGTGTTAAATAATAAACCAATTTTTTAAAGTCTATATTTCCTAAAGACTTTTTTTTTAAACAATTCAATGAGCAAACTTGTTTTACAATAATGTTCTAATGAATAAAATGTATTTTTGTTTATAAATACATTAGTAATTTTATTATTGAATTAAACACACATACTGGGATGAAATATTTTTATAAATGAAAACAATTCTTTTGACAAAATTAATTATTTGCTTTAATTCACATTTTAATCATAAAAATGAAGTCACAATTTTATTAAATGAAATTTTCGAAAACAGTACCAAAATTAGACTGAATATTTGAAACTCGAACAATGAAAAAAGGTACAAAAATCGTCGTATGATGTACCAGCGTACGTACCTCGTCGAGATGCCAGAAAGAGCATAATTCCCCGCTAATGCGTGGGCCCGATCTTTATAAGTTTACGACTTATTGTCACTCTCCTTCATTTCTCCTCCCTTCATCCCCATCGATGACCAATTCGTATGTTAAGTTTCGCACGCAGCTTTGTCTCAAGTCTCACGGCCACGGCTCCACATGTATTGTGTCATATGTATGATGCGTAAGAAGGGTGGGCTAAGAAGGAGAAGTCAAGGTGGAGAAGAGTAGATGACAGTGGAACAGAGGGGCAATCCTGTAAAGTAGAGTACAGGAGAAGAAAAAAGAGAAAGAAAGAAATAGGAGAGAGTAAATTCCGTACGCAAGTACGTATTTATGTATGTATGTGTACTACGAGTGATACGTGGATCCGTGCACGTCAAATTTACCCTGCTACTAAGAAAACCTTTTGATTTTCCAAGGTAATCTCGGCCATAGTCGAAACTATGCACGCAAAAACGACTGATAGTGCATGGATTTTTCCATGCACCCGGAGACGCAGCGTACGGCTAAACTCAAGCAATTCAAGTTTTCATGTCAGATTTTAATTTTCAATTCATTCTGATGTAATCGTAATTTAGTCTAAGTCTTTAAACTATTCTCTTTATAGCATCTTTTTCGCAATCAAATTCTATACTATTACTTTTCGCAGATCTTTATCAATCACTTAATGGCTAATAAAACGAGAAACGCAACTTAAAAATCGGAGATAATTCTGGAAATATCAAAGAAGGAAAAAATCTAAACTCAGGTTAACAAAGATAAATGATAAATTACAAATTTCACAGTTACATATTCGCAGGTTTCTAAGAATCAACGCTGGTGGCCGATTTCAGTTTCAATTTCGTCGCTGTTTATCTGATCACATATGATTCGCAGTATTTGCACAAACTCCGCCGCGATATATACAAAAGGCAGAGTATCTGATATGACTTTGTTCTTAAACAATCAAATCTGCCATACTTTCTTTTGTCTGCCACATAGAACTCGGCGAATCGAAGTAACTTAATCTAAATATACAGCTTAGCTTTTGAGAAATACCGACAAATACGTTCAATTAAATCAGCTATATTTATCCGACTTTAAAATAAAGAGAATATAAACGTTATTTAGGTATTCATTTCGTTCTAAAAGGCTCAATCATTTTTATCTTTGCTTGAAAAGAGATTATTACACTGAGAGTGTATTTGTCGGTTCTTATTTCGCTCAATTCCTTATTTTTATCCGGAACAATTATTTTTTTTAAAATTCCGAAAAAGGGATTTGAAAGCGACGATCCTCATAATTCTTGTAGGGAGTGCGACCTGTGTGACGGCTCTTCTCAAGTTTGTCGCCTCTCC
Organism: Synergus itoensis; assembly: GCA_904066005.1. Classification (NCBI taxonomy): domain Eukaryota; kingdom Metazoa; phylum Arthropoda; class Insecta; order Hymenoptera; family Cynipidae; genus Synergus; species Synergus itoensis. Next base: position 34,024 of record CAJFCP010025629.1, read on the forward strand.
CCACCAGCTAGACCAAAATTGTTGCCAAGATCGTCGGGCCGCTACACTGCGCGACAATAAAATTGTCGCTCGACAAAAATTTGCCGCCGTCCAATAGCAACTTTTATCCCACTTCATAGCTTCGATGATTTTGAAGGGAAATAATGAAGCTTTTTATTTAAAATAGTATATTGTGCACCAAGGGAGGGAAAAGGCGTTTTCTGTTGAGCGCGACTACAGGCCCGGCAGATCACGTTCGGCCCGGGTGGGTAGTAGTATGGTGGGGTGGGAGGGGGGGAAGTTTTTAATTAAATAAAACACTGTAGAGAAGGGAATTTCATAGGGTGGTGATTCATTTTCCCAAAAATGCCATAAAATTCCGGGTGGGTATTTTACCCACATGAAATTTTCCGGGTGGGTAGTACTACCCACCGTACCCACATTATCTGCCGGGCCTGAGCGCGACGTTAGCAGGACGAGTCGTAGGTCGAGGGCGCCTTCGGCGTTCGACAAAAAGCGCTTTTTCCCTCTATCTGTGCATATGTTCTTTCTTTAAATAAATGTTCAGAAGACGCAAGTTTTCGATTTTGTGGTTACACGTGACGAAGGTCCAATATTCTCCGCTAGAGACAGCACGTTCGAAGTTTTTTTTCCCCTCTTCTGAGTTTTTTTTCCCTGTTCTGAGTCTTTTTTTCCCTGTTCTGAGTCTTTTTTTCCCTGTTATGAGATTTTTTTCCCTTTTTTGCCCTTCGGTCTGAAAACATCAACGTCCAGCCAGCATTACACGTTCGAAAACGTTCATTTTTTGGACATCTGTTGAAGGAAATTGTTTAAAAAATTTAAGGGGCCACATTTTAAGAAGAACTTAAAAATATATTTAAAATGAGAAAGTGAGCATGAAATGCTTTTTTTTATTACAAAATCGTTATTTTAATTGGAAATCTCATAGAAAAACATTTAACAACCTCTCATACAAAAATTAATTTGATCATCTTTGGCAGAAGTTACGATCGATTATTGAATATATTCCATAATCAATCATAACTTCTGCTAAAGTTGATCAATTTAATTGTTAACAGCTAGTCGTACTAGAGCTGCTTTGTTTGGGGGATAAAAAGAGGTCCACTAGGACTACAATTCAGTGGAGTTTCGAAAAGATTCAAAGCAAAAAATTTTTAGGCGGGTACACTTGGCAAATTTTATCCCATATACAAGCGAGGTATCTTTAGGCAGAAACTGGTACAACTTACCCACTACCTCCAAATATCCGACCTGACTGTTCATGGGATCTGTGTTTATCTGGCACATGTATTCTCCTTGGTCCAATTCACGAACATCACGGATATGCAAGTACCATGTTCTGTGGTCAGTGTGTGTGACTCCAATCCTATGGTTTTTGGTGATGACGTGATTAGCAATCGTTAAAATCGTCTGCGTATTTACTCGCAGCCATGCAACCTGTTAAAAAAAACTGCATTATCAGATAATGGTCATGGTTATTTTTCACGGTTTATGAAATTTTTTTGCGATCAAATTAATTCACCTTCAAAAACTTCATTAATTCATTAATTTATTTCAGTATCGCTTCATGTGATAAATTACAAAAAGTACAAAAATTATCGAACATACGCTTCATTAAAATGCATTTAGTCAAGGAAGTTATATTTCCGCTATAGAGACTTTTATAAATTGTGTCACATTTTCCATTAAGGTAAATAGACAAGTGGAAAAAAAGTTTTTGAAAAAGGGGTTTCAAAACCGATGTTTTGTAATACTTTGAAGAAAGCTTAAACTCCTGCAAATACTGACGTAATTATTATTATAATATTTACTGCAAAATAATATTCTCTTCGCATATTTATTATTATGCTTCCTTCCTGTTTAAAAAACATCAATTTGTAGCAAAGGCACGTTTGCAGCATAGGATATATGCCAAGTACGTGGCATGTATAACGATAGAATATTGATAATATTGAATTGTCAATATATATTTTTTTTTGTCAACTGAATTTTTCATTTTTCATATAAGATTTTTACTATGCATACAATTAATAATGATATACCGTTTTCAATCATCACGAGCAATTTGTTGTCAAATATAATTAAACTTGAACCATTCAAGCTTGCTGGCATTATATACACTTCAGTGTACAAACAAATTACGTGCTTTGTCGATAAAATGGCTGTCCACAACACAATAGTCCCCTCAAAATCAGGATCTGCCGTCAGTCAAGTGAAGTGATTTTCTCAATGTCTAACCAATATTTTGAATTAAATACACTAAATTAATAAAAAATTTACAGTGGTATTAAAAAGTACAAATATCAAATTTTAGTGCTCAGGGACAATTTGTAACATTTCATTAACAAACTTTACAAGGTTTTTCTTATCTTTCCATTGAGATACATTTCTTTCATCAAATTGTGAAGGATAAATACGTCGTTATCTTAAAGTGTAATGTGTGCCAAAGTATATTGGATTCACGATAAATTAAGTCGTAGAAAAATAGTTGAAAGCTCTGCACTGAATTATGTAACTCTGGAACCCTGCTATTTTTACTTTGACTAGAAAATAATGCGTTAATGCTTTTCTGTACTCACCTTTAACTTAAAAAACTAGACTAATTTAAAGTTTACTGACTTAGATTGATCAAAGTTTCTTTTTTCTATTAGCTCAATTTTCATGCCCGTTATCATCAATTAACATGCCCGTTATGTTGTTTTATGTTTGTCTCAATTTTGTCTAATTTTTATCTCATTTATTTTTATTAAAAAAGTTACCTCTTCATATTTTTTAACGTCAATAGGTACTGTGATGACTGAAAAGGTTTTAATTTAATTTAATTAAAAGGTTTTGGATTATCTGAGGTTGTTTGGACGAATGGTAGAAATTAGACGGCAGGACTACGGTGTAAACCTTTGATAGATTTCTTTGATAGCATTTTAAAGAATAATCAAGGATTTTCAAAATGATTCTGTAATTAAACTCTCTTTTAAAAAATTGAATTAAGATTTCGAAGAAAAGAAGAATCTAAAGATATTTGCAATGGGTTGAAGTTTCCGACGTCTAGTCTGACGAAGCTTTTTACATTCTCATCAGAGAAGGTATTAGATTTGTGTAAAATTTTACCCCCCCAGTTTTTGTCAAATGTCCACGTTTTAGGACTCCCTGAACCCGAAAAACATGTTTTTACGAATGTGTCTGTCTGTCTGTCTGTGAGTCTGTAGATTTTTAGTTTGTGAGCACGATAACTTTCGAAAGAATTGACCAATTGGATTGGCCTTTGGTATACTCTTTTAGTATCCTAAAATGAAGGTCAAGTTCGTTGGCCAGCCATTTTGGAGCGCGAAGCGCGAGTGCCCTGATGAGAATGTGCTCCTTAAGGTCGATAGAACCTTAAGTAAATTAGTTTTCATCTTCATTTATATAAATAAAGTAATTAAAACAAAAGTATATAACAGCGATAAAGATTGCCAAGTGAGCGCCAGCGCGCGAAGCGCGCAACACGGAGCGCGAAGCGTGACGTGTGTATGAGAATGTGCCCGCGAAGCGGGCAGATTTTTATTCTAATAAATGTAAAAAATCGTCAAACTAGACGTCTGAAACTTCAACCCAATGATATTTGTAATTTCAACTCTCAGTTGATCGATTTCTCTTTGACTGGACAATAAAAGAGCCCAGCTTTCGGGATGATCCCTCGGAAAATTATTGTTTTCTATTTCTTCAGAGACGTGCTGAATGAGACTGTCTCTAAATTGCTCTGAACAAAGACCCCTCTGCAATTACACAATTTTTTCACTTTAGAGAGTTAAATACATTTGTATAAAAAAACACATGTATTCTTAGAACTATAAGCTATCGTGTACTCTCAAAAACCTACAGATGGATTTTGCAACTAATTCGAATATTTTTTAGGCTTAAAAGATTTTAGGTGATAGTCACGAATTTCAAGATATCTTGAAATAATTGGAAATTTTTTCAAGCATCCTAAGGTCTTTTAAAATTTCTTGAAGTATTTTGTAATTCTTTTGAAACCCAGAAAACCTTTTGATATTTTTTAAAAACTGGTGAAATTCCTTACTTTTTTTTTTAAATCCTTTGATATTTATTCAAATTTCTTGAAACATAAAAAAATCATCTGAAATGTTTTGTAATCACACAAAATCGTTGTGAATCTGTCGGTATCTTTTGCTATCCCTAGAAATTAATTGTATTATTATAATTTTAAATTATTTTCATTTTGAAATCACTTGACATTTTTTTTTTATTCTTCCGATTTCTCAAAATGATTAGGTATATTGAAATTAATGATACAAAAATGTATCTATTTAGAGAAGCAGAAAAAAACGAATTGTGCGCGTGTATTTATACTATAAGTACAAGAAATTATAAAATTAAATTAAATTTTACTTTCAATATCAATAAAAAAAACTTGCAAACTACTTCTCTCTTGGTATGAGAAAACCTTCTGAAGAAATTTCTGTCGTATTTCTTGAAAATGTTAAAGCTATTATTTTCACTGTGGAACTGTTAGAAATCGTGAAATCTAGAACGTGAAGACATGAGATTTTGCTGGCAGAAGGATTCTTACCTTCACATTTCTCCTAACTATCCTTCTCACCTTCAAGCACACAATCTCGCAATTCCTATCAGAGACGACACACACCTACCTCAAGTTTGCTGGGACGCGCCCTTACTTTATGAATTACAGGCGAAGTTTGGAGGGCGTTCGTCGCTTCAGACTTTAGATTTCTCAAGTCAACGGAGCAGCGAACTTAGGTTCTGAGTTCTTGCGCTCGGATTTGCGTGATTTTCTGCATTCAATCACCTTCTGAGCATCGCAGGAAAGTAAATTAAACATAAGGGAACGGAGATCTTTTCAACGAAAGAATAATGACTCTTTAATACCATATTTGACATTGCACACAGAAAGAAATCAGTATTTCATATTTTGAATTTTTACTAGTGAAAATACTAAATTTTACAAAAAATATAGAGAAAACATCTTTTTGCCAACCAACCAAAATTCTGAATGTGAAAAAATGCCGAAAATTCAAATTGTTCCTTTTTATATATTTACCTTGGTAATTATATACCTACATTTAATTAAGTTAATGATAAAGTTCCGAAAACCGGAAATCTCTGATTTTCTATGTGCTCCGTACGGTTATGAATTATGACGCGCTAATTACGAATATGATAGTGAAAATTGCCGCAAATTTGACTTTCATGGTGAAATCATGAAAAATCCATAAAAATCATGGTTTTTGACGTTTATCTGAGTTAATATGCAAAATTAAAAAAAATGTTTCCAAATAAAAGTTGTATACCTCACCGCAATACACATTTTTTGTTTAAAACATTTTTTCTTGCGAGTGATAGTTTCCGAGAAAATCAGAGATACACTCATCGCTTGATACGCGGCCACTCTCCGGGGTAGGCGGCCGCAAATCGAACGCAATTAAAATGGAACGAGCGTGCACTCTTATGTCAACACTCAGGACCGTATATATGTAGACTCTGAACCCGTGCTCAAGATTCGTTCATTTCTATACTATGCAGGCTACGCAGTACGGCACTGACTTCGAGGTCACTTCGAGCGCCGGCACTTCAGTGTAGGCTGTCAAGGGACGATCGGGGGGGGGGGGCGCAGAATCAGCCAAGCGTGAAAGCGGCCGCGAATCAACTGGTCGCGTATCAAGCGATGAGTGTATATCGATTTTCATTTTAAAAACCCCATAAACCATCGCTCTTCACATTCTAAATGGAAATCATTGTAAAAGTAAATTATTGTAAATGGAAATGGCAAGGGGAATGGTAAGGGAAATGACAAAGGGAAATGGTAGAAAGAATGGTAAAGGGAATGGTAAAGGGAAATAGTAAAAGGGAATGGTAAAAGGAAATGGTAAAGGGAAATGGCAAAGGGAATGATAAAGGGACTTGTTAAAGGAAATTGGCAAAAGGAATGGTGAAGGGAAATGGCAAAAGGAACGGTAAACGAAAATGGCAAAGGGAATGGTAAAGATAAATGGCAAAGGGAATGGTAATGGGGAAATAGTAAAGGAAAATGGCAAAAGGAATTGTAAAGGAAATGGTAAAGGGAAATGGCAAAGCAAATGGTAAAGGAAAATGGTAAAAGGAATGGTAAAGGAAATGCTAAAGGGAAATTGCAAAGGGAATGGTAAAGGGAAATGGCAAAGGGAATGGTAAAGGGTGAAGAGCGTAAGTAGGTACTAAACCGAAATCAATGGAGATACGACGGAAATAATTGTATCCTTTATTTTCTCGAAAAATATCACTCGCAGAAAAAAAATATTTAAAACAGAAAATGTGTATTTCGATCAGGTCTACAACTTTTGTTGGAGACTGAGTACTGCGCCCTAATTTAATCAATGACTAATAATTGACAGAGTAAATTATAAAGTTTGTTTTCGAAGTCAAATACTATAATATTGAATATGTAATATTAAAAAAGTTTGAAGGTCAAACTGGAAATAGCAAGAAATTTTTTCCCTGTACATATAGAGAATCGTCACTTTAATCTTTAGAACTGCAGCTGAATAATATTCCTCAGAAGATTCAAGTTTTTCAACTTTTTCCTATGGTAGTAGGACTGAGGAAAGCAGTAAAAACGATGGAAATTACACCAAAAGGAAGACATTCTTTCTCGTGTCAATCCTTATTTACGGAGCATCGTTAGACTTTTAGACAAAGTAAGTGCACTGAAGCTCCAGGCATTCGTTTCACATAATTCTTTTCTTTCTGAAGTTACAACGGCGAACTTGTTCCTCTCACTGATACTTCCATTCTGTTAATTTTACTGCAATCTTTTCTTTCTTTCGATCGCAGAAAATCGAGCACTGACTTTCCGCATTTCCCTTCTTTCGAGCATCTCCACTCTTCACCGTCACGTCTTAAGAAGCTTAATAGTTCAACCTCCATTGCACTTCTTCCTTCAAGTCAGTTCTGCACAACATCAGAGTTAAAATAAAAAATATAAAAGCTAGCAAGTTTCTTGACGTACAAATTTTCATTCTTTTATTTGTCGAAAGAATTTCGATATTTCGATATAATGTGATATTATATATAACTTCATAATAACTGAAATTGAGAAGCGCAATAATATTCCTGAAATTTTATTATAATTTATATATATCTATATTATAAAAAGATCTCGCCGCCGCCGCCGCCGCCGCCGCCGCCACCACCGCCGCTGTGTCAGGAATCCGTGGTTGGGCTAGGTTAGGTTTGGTTAGGTAAGGTTTAAGGTCAGGTTAGGTTAGGTCACGTGACCTTCTCGAAACCACGCCCCTTTGAGTTAGGTTAAGTTAGGTTTGGTCACGTGACCTTCTCAAAACCACGCCCCTTTTACATCTCCAAGTCACGTGACCTTCGAGAAACCACGCCCCTTTTACGTCAGGTTAGGTCAGGTCAGGTCAGGTTGGGTCACGTGACCTTCTAGAAACCACGCCCTTTCTACATCTCCA
>CAJFCP010025629.1:75699-86484 GCA_904066005.1 Synergus itoensis
AAAAAAAAATATTTTAGATGAATCTATTCTTTAGGGGTAAATATTTCGTGGAATGACCCATATATAATATTATATATCAGTATTTTATATCGCGTATCGCTCGCAATTCGTTTCTTTCTGCTTCTCTAAATACTTTTTTATATTACATTAATTTCAATATTTTTAAAGATTGATTCGTAAATCTTATTCTTCGTATTTCAAGATTTAACTTGACTCTTTGTAATTACAATAAGTACCTGTTTCTTTTTAATCCCTTGCAATATTTTAAAACTCATCAAGCTTCCTTTAGACCTTGAAAATTGTTTGTAGTCTCTTCAATGTGGACAACAAAATGAATGAATGAACCTATCGTACTTTATTATTAATAATTAATTAAGTCGTGGTTAAATAATATACTCTAACAGCTATATATACAATATACATGCTCTACTCGTACGTCATGTATTAGTATGAGAAAGATGCCAGAAGTCTATCGACAAGTCAATCCATTACGATGGTTATCAGTTAATTAATCGGTACATCGCAAACTGACACACGATATGAGCATCTGGTAAAGTTCATGTAAATTATCCGGGAGCTCCAGGCAAAATGATAATTACTGAGCCCTCTGTACCATGTACCTCCTCTGTTTGTACCCGGTGAGATATTTCAACAGAGCCCGAAGAAAAATGGATTTGCATTTAATTTTCCACGGTCTATGACTACCGTAGCTTTCAACTTCTTTTATGCAACTGTAAAAACGTAAACTAACTTGACCTAGTGTCTCCCATCTTTCTCTTGAGTTATTATTTTTAAAGAAAAAATATGCTCAGAGACAACTGCTGTAAATAAAACTAAAACATGTGAAATTGTTTACGCGTTATAAACGTTGTTTTTCACTTTTCAAACAATTTTCATATTGGGGGTCTATAAATGAAAAATCTATCTGCATTGTAAATTCTACATAGAGAGCTTTCAGCGTATTGACTAATTTAATTAGGCTGTAAAACAGTAAATATATTGCACATATTCCTGCCCTGTGACCAGTATATGGCATTTTCGGTGCATTTCATGAAGGATATTTAGATTATCTCCCGTAGGACATAGTAATTGAATAATTTCAATTAAAAAGAACGTGTAATATTATGAAATTTAATATTCGAATTTTTCCCGTTTATAAATATAAGGTCCCTCTTTTACCATAAAATCATCATACAAAGCATAGCGAGTTTTAACATGTGTAATTTACTTTACAAAAACAGGTGACAAATAGGTTTCAAAAGAAATCTAGAAGTGTCGTAAGATTTCAAGAAATGTTTAATCAGTTTAATCTCTGTTTAATCAGAGATTTAAAAAGATTTAAGTAGAAGTTAGGGCCAGTCGAAAGGAAAAAGGAAAAGATTTTTTTGAGAATTTTTTTTTAAAACAAGTTTTATTACTTATTGACAAATGTTCAACATTTCAAGAAGTTACAGTAATCTTTTAAGGTAAAAATATCGATAAACAAGCAACTTATAGCCAATCTTCCAGAAGTCCAAAAAAAAGGTGCTTTGCGCTGCGCATGGTATCTCCAGAACGGCTAGACCGATCATTATCATTAGTTATTTTTATCATAATTTTAAAATACTTGAACGATCGATATTTAAATTTATAATTTTTTTTGTTTGTTTTTAACCGAAAAATGAGAAGTTTTTCAAGGAAAATAAAAATTTTGTGCTTACACATCCGGCATTTTCTTAAAAATTAAAATTTTGACTTAATTCTTCGTTCAAGTACTTCAGAATTACATATGTTAAAAATATCTGATTAAAATTTGGTAATAATCGGTTGAGCCGTTCCGGAAATATCATGCGCACCGAAAAAAACCTTTATTTGTAATAAAACCTGTTTAAAAAAAAAAATTCTCAAAAAAAATGTTTTTTTTTTGCCTTGCGACCTTTTTTTTGGCACTATTTGTCATCTATGTTTATAGAGCAGATTACACATGTTGCAACTCACTATGCATTGTATATGATGATTTAAAGGATTTTAAAGAAATTCAAGAAATTTCAAAGAGACTAAAGGATTTGCAGAGATTTTAAGTGATTTTAGGAAATATCAAGAGATAAGAGTATTTCCCGATTTCTTTTGCAAGCTTTTGAAATTTCTTTGAATCTTCTAAAATCTCTTTAAATCTTAGAAATCTCTTGTTATCCTTTTAAATATCTTGCAATCGTCTCGAAATCTGTTAAGATCTCTTGAAATCTTTGAAATCTCTTGAAAATCTTTACTCTTCTGAATTTCTTAAAAATCCCTTCAATTTTTTTTTAATTTCTTGAGATCCGTTAAGGTCTATTTGAAAATATTTTTAATTACTTACAATTTCTTTATATTTTTAGAAATCTCTTAAAATATTAAACATTTTTTTAAATCTCTTTAAAAATTCTTAAAGTCTTTGAAATTTCGAATAGAATTTAAAGGATTTCAAGAGATTTTAAGAGATTTTAGAAAATATCCAGAGATTTTTAATGATTTTCAACAGTTTGAAGGGATTTTGAAAGAATGCAGAAGAATTTAATAATTTTTCACAAGATTTCATGGAGAAATTTTGCTCAGTAATCGTTACCGAAAGTTGTGGTGAAGTTTGGATATAGTAGCGTTTCAACATAATTTCGTCTAGTATCAGTATTATTTAATAGTCTTCTAGGAGTATATGGTGTAATGTACATTAAAAAATACATATTAGCACTTTTATTTTTCAAGTTGCGCAATGCAAAAGGTGGAAAGTAATAATTAACATGAATACTGTAATCCTTCACATAGTCCAGAGAATCTTTTCAAAAGTGGAATGGAAGAATTACCTTCCATTCGGTAAAGACTACCAAAAGTGTTGCATACCTAAGAGCAAAGCTAAGAACGAAATCGCATCAACATTTCGCTCATGCGCAGTAGAGATTTTTGTAGTAACACAAAGCTTGTTCTAATCTTTCAGAAGTTCTCTTAATATTTTTCACCTCTTCTTATAATTATAATGTAATAATAAGCAATAATTATTTATTATTGTTCCTGAAGTAAATTAAAAAATTGTTGATTCAGCTTATTCATACTAAAATATTTACCATTGAAAATCTAATTTTAATTCAGTTTATTTAAAATTTAAGAAAGTTTTATTGTGAATTTTCTTTATAAAATTCATTTTTATTTTATCCATAATGATTGCATTCTTTTAGATTGCACAAAAGTGTTTGATAAAAAAAATTGCTTAAATTACAGATACGGAGATATTTTATATAGGGTAAACCGGGGCAAAGCCGACCAGTTAATAGTCAATGATTTTTCAAAAGTTAATAAGATATGGAACTGATCTATTTTTTTTTTCATTTCGAGTCCTACATTATTACATATCATATTTCTCTACGTATTAATCACATAAATAAAAGAATGATTGAATAATTTAATTATTTCTAACAAGCTGTACTTCGTCGGCTTTACCCCACACCTTGGGGTAAAGGCAACCTGTAGCTTTTTATTACAATCAAAAGATTTGAACATTGCAAAATATAATGGTTAGCTTCTGTATTATTGAAAGTATTTGCCAAATTACCCTTAAACATATGCAGAAAGAAGAATAAGTTATTTTGAATAAAAATAGTGATAGCTACGATATAACCTCTTATTTGTTGACATTCTACTGGTGACAGACTACACGCAACAAGAAACCTGCTTTACCGACTGTAGAGGATTAAAGTAACCTTATATATAAAAATTTACAATTTTTTAATTTGTCACATATAAATAGTAATTATATTATATGTTACAAATAATCTTGAAGAATTAGAATAAATAAAATATTTATAAATAAAGTTATTCGCAATAGTTAATAAATAATCAATGTATTCCAAAAAAAGAGCTTATAATACATTAGCGATCACTTATCGACAGAACATATGATACGTGTTACCAGTGTTACCACCATAAGCACTTGTAAACTATTAAAATGGTCGCTTTTACCCCAGTGATGTGGTCTAAATTATTTACGAGATTTGATGTATTTTAGACTTGAATTACGTTTAATTATTATAATTACGTGATGCGATATTGTTTCAACTATCAAAATATCAAATTGTCATACTGTAAGTATTAACATTAACGTCAGAAGTGTTATATTTCTGCCAGCGAATCTTCCATTCTTTCATTGTCAAAACTGTTTTCGGTAATAATTTTGCTTTTACAACGTCAATTTTCAAGATTTAAGTAAGTAGCACTATCTCTACAATAAAACAGATTTATTTTGTGCAAAGTGAAATTAAAATTGTTAAATAATAACAACGTTATAAGCAAAGTCACCTTTACCCCACTGGTCGGCTTTGCCCCGGTTTACCCTACCAGAAATTTTAAACGTTCAAGTGAAAGAAATTCTTTTTCCCAATTCTATTTTATACAGAAATATTGATCCAACTAAAAATAAGAAAACACGTTACAAGTTTCTTACATACAGAATTATTTTCAATGTAAATGAATCAATATTTAAACACATAGTATTTATAGTTGAAAATGCAATCAGTACAAAAATTTGTTCATTTAGAACGTTCAGAACTTCAACCACATATGATATCTTAATTCTTTATTCATTCATTTCTTTCTCACAAGTGGTGATACATTCTATACGGTTTAGTATATAAGAACGATTCAAATCTGTCAATAAAGCGTCATGCGTGCGATTCGTCTAGTATTACGATATAGTTTTATATGTGTATTAGTTATAACAATAGGTTTATTTATGCACACTGCTCCCGCGGTTGCAGTTCACTCAGTTGTCGTCTTCCTAGAACTTGGGTTCGCTCCCAAACTTAGATGAGGGGAGGTGAGGAGCTGTGCAGTACCGTAGGTGCAGTACCGTAGCTGCAAAGGGTGCAGTACCCTAAGTCAGTTTTCACTGTGGTTCACTCGGTTCACTCATTCGCGGAAAGTAACCAATCAGACGCAACCCTTTAAAAGCAACCAATCAACCATTTGCGCCATGCGCGACGCATGAACATCAATGCACATCATTGTGGAGCCCGCAAAGGGAACACTGGTACATACGACCCTGACTTCTTTACCTGCTAAACTCACTCACAAAGTGTCATGACGAACCGAGACATGACTGCATTTGAGGGAGCAGTGTATGTGCACTATAGTTTAGCTTTGTAAGTTTTAATATGATCACAAAGTTGATGTTAGGTACAGTACAACCTCCATAAGAGCTCGTCCATGGGCGGTTAGGGGTAATAATTCCGAGAAATAGATGGCCCTCACTACTGGGCGTCGAGCTTGGAAATTGCGTGTGTGTGCGAAATGTGTGTTTGGGTACGCAACCTCGAAAAGAGCTCGCGGCCGACGTCGATGAAAAAGCAGCGTCTTTTTGATTACATATAAAATACGACTGTTTATAGTATTTGTACACATTAAAATATGTACATATTATATTTTAATTTAAAATTAAATTATAATTTTGTTTTCTTAAAAGTTTCATAAATATAAAGCTGCCTTGTACTATACAAATAGGAATTAGAAGTATCAACAACCTTTAATATACACGGTGAGTCATTTTAATCTAATTTCGCAAATATATTCTAAAATATTTTATCTACGAAAAAAAAGTTCTAACAAAGGTTGACCAGGACCGAGGGGGACATTTTAATGTACCATCAATTTTGACCTTGAGGTCAATTTTCAAGGTCAAATGGAGGTCAAAACCCTTTTTTTAAATGGGAACCCCTATTTTTGACTGCGGATTTGAAAAGAGCAGAAAATTTCACGTCCAAACTGTTCTATGGAAAAATGGTTTTTGTGACCTTGAAAAGGTTAAAAATCAAGGTAAAATGTCTGAGAAACGAAAAGATGCCCTTTTTCTGAATTGTCTTGGTTTCTCAGGGTAAACAACCGTTGAAGATGCTTCAGAAAAGTAGATAAACTGTTAACGTGTACATCACCTTGAACATCATGACCTTCAGGTCGATTTTCAAGGTCACTTGAAGGTCAGGACGATTTTTCATAGATTGTAATTCCTGTTTTTGACTGCAGATGAGTCCGCGGTGGATAAGATAAGAGCGGCCAATTTAGTGTAAGAAAAGTACCTTAGAAAACTTATTTTTATGACCTTGAGAGGGTCCAATCTCAAGATCAAGTATCTGAAAAAAAGATTGGGTACCTTTTTCCAAAAATGAACGTTTTTTTCGAAAATATGGACCTTTGTGCCCGGACGAATTTTTTTTGGTAGACTTCAAGCTATGGATTGTCATCAAAACACCCCCATAAACACACCCACGCACTAGCAATCATTTCTGATAAGGTGTAAAGACTCTGTAAATATTTTTCGACCATCCCCTTTGGGAAAAAGAACGCTTTTTGGAAAATATGGACTTCTGTGCCCGGATGAATTTTTTTCGTAGACTTCAAGCTATGGATTGTTATCACAACACCCCCATAAACACACCCATGCAGTAGCAATCATTTCTTATAAGGTGTAAAGACTCTGTCAATATTCTTCGATCGTCTCCTTAGAGAAAATAAACGTTTTTTCGAAAATATGGACCTTTGTGCCCGGATGAATTTTTTTTGGTAGACTTCAAGCGTTCTTTTTCCCAAAGGGGATGGTCGAAAAATATTGACAGAGTCTTTACACCTTATCAGAAATGATTGCTAGTGCGCGGATGTGTTTATGGGGGTGTTTTGATGACAATCCATAGCTTGAAGTCTACCAAAAAAATTCATCCGGGCACAAAGGTCCATATTTTTGCTGTAAACACCAATATTTACTTCCGATCGAAAAAATTTTGCCACCTGCACGCACCAAAACAAACGAACATAACCTCTCTAACTTATACATCAATTTGACAAACTTTCTCACTCGCACACCTTTCCCATTAATAGGCAGAGTGTCAATTGCGCACATGCGCAGAAGATTATCGAATTCTTGTGAATAAGTCAGGCACTTACGGTCGAATTTCTATTTCCCAGTGGCGCCACGGAGTTCGGTCTCCTTATTATTCCTTCCTGGGATTAACATAAAACCGTAGGCACAAGATGACCAGGGAATGTTTGGATTGTTTCTTAAGTGGAGTAATAAAAGACTTAGGATAATACGTGCTCGATGAGAGATTAGAATAGTTCCAGGTAGCTACAAAGACTTAATTTTACAATTCTTAATTTTAAAATGTGAAAGAAATTTTAGAGATTTTCGTATTTAGGGACTAAACTTTAGAGACTACTATAAACTAGCAAATGTTTCGTTGAATGGGAAATTTCAGAAAATATACTTTCTTTCGAAAATATACGTGCGCGTGTTCATACTCCCCCCCTCCTTGGGAGAGTATCGATCAAAGTATTTTTGGTCTTATATGATCTACGTTGCAAAGAAAACTTATATTTCTACAAAGATTCATTCTTCTATGGGTAAAACTGCAATTTTTGAAGTTGGGCGCTTATACAATTTATCCTTAGATCTAATGGTAACGCTTCTTATAACGTTGTCGGTACCTGGTTGTAAAAGTTCAATTCTACCGAGATTCAGGAAGGCTTCTCATTGCATCCCCTATGAGAAAATAACCAGGTGTCAAAGCAGTTAAATCATTGATACTAGTTGACATTTGTGTCAATGGTCTTGAGTTTAGTATTGCCTCTACTTCAGTCGTAAACGTTAGAAATTCCGCGTGAGTAAAACGTTTGTCGTATGCGACTCTCTTGAAATGATGTTTACATTGTCTTACAAAAATCTCCCATAGACCTCCAAAATTCAAAGCGTGAGGGGGAATAAAATGCCATTTAATTTTATTGTCGGTTGTGAAGTTGTTTAATTTTGTTTTAAGATTTTCTGAGTTTAATAACGTATACAACTCATTGAGATCATTTTGAGCGCCGCAAAAATTTGTTCCGTTATCAGAATAGATTGATTCTGGTAATCCCCGTCTCGCTACGAAACGTTGTAGTGAAGCTAGAAATGCTTCGCTTGAGAGATCCTCTACGACTTCGATGTGTACAGATTTAACGACCATACAAACATAAATTGCGACGTAAAATTTAATGAATTTCCTATTTCTGTGTTTTTTCTCTTTTATAAAAAAGGGACCGTAAAAATCGACACCTACATTATTAAAAGGTCGAGATTGCTGAACTCTGAGGCTGGGAAGATTTCCCATTTTATAGGTGATAAGACGAGGATTCGCTCGAAAACATGCAACGCATTTACGTATATTTTTCTTGACTTGCTTTCGCCCGTCAATAATCCAGTATGTTTCTCGAATAGCATACAACGTGTTTTGTGTACCTGTATGGTAATTTTTTGCTTGATCGTATTTGATTATTAAATCAGTGACATGATTGCCTCGAGGTAGGATTATAGGAAGACGTTTAGAAAATGGTATGATTGCTTTGCGAATTCGTCTCCCGACTCGAATGATATCGTTCCTATCGATAAATGGATCTAAACAAGATAATCGATTCTTTGCTGGTAGGGGTTTTTTATTGCTCAAAGCTTGGAATTCGTCATTAAAAACCGATTTTTGTAATAGTCGAATAACTGCGTTTTCTGCTTGTTGTAATTCGTCGACTTGTAGATTTTTGGATTCTCGATTCTTTTTCTTCCATCGCAAACAAAACGCAATTATTCGAACTAATTTTGTAAATGAAGAATATTTCTCGAGAATATTTAATAAATGTTTTGAGCAACTATCTTTTTCGTCTTCGGCAAGTTGATGTAAGCATCGGATGGCTAGATAAGGCGCGGCATTGACTCCGAACGTTACGGTATTTAGAGTGAACTCTCTTATTTCGTTGTTATGCAACTATAGAATTTTCTGATATTTCCTATCTTCATCGCGAACTAAAAATTGGCGATACATTTTTTCGATATCGGCGATGATTACGTATAATCGAGTTCTAAATCTTAGTAAAATATCGATTAGAAAATCTTGAATAGTAGGACCTACTATTAAGCAAGAATTAAGCGATGGACTTTTATCTGGCGGTGTAATTGATGCGTTAAAAACTACTCTGGTTTTGGTAATGTTACTCGATTCTTTTATTACCGCATGATGAGGTAAATAAAATCCGCCCAGTTCTTTCGCGGGTGTTTCTAGAAGGGATATGTCGTTTAGTTTAATATAATCATCCATTACTTTGGTATAATCGGTTTTTAATTTACTATTTTTTTTTAATTTAGCTTTAAGTGCTTTAGCTTTAAGTGCTATTTAGCTTTAAGTAGAGCAACAACGAATCTCCCTTCTTTATTTCTCTTTACATGTTTTTTAAAATGCGCTTCACAAAACAATTCGTTATCCGACCAATATTTTTGTTTTCCTTGAATCTCTTCTAATCTCCAAAATTTTTCTAAGTCAAATTCTATGTTTGTTAACATGCATTTAGATTTTTTAGTTGTTGGCGATGAAATTAAACTGCCACCGATTACCCAACCTAGTCTTGTTTTTTGTAAAATTAATTAATTATTTATGATTAATTGACCGTAGAAAAATATTGACAATGTAGGACTGACGCCTAATAACATCAACTTTTGATATGAATTAATTAATTAATTGATTTTCCATAATTTACTAAAAGTTATGTAACAGTGAATCGAGACACTGAAATGACGTAACGCCATTATTCGAATTGTTTCGAATACTAAATTTTCGTTGTCCTTTAAGAAGTTATTTTCTACTAGATTCTTCTTGAATAATAAGTTATTAGCTATCGAATTTTACGAGAAAAAGATATCGGGAATTTTTTATTTCTTTAGTGGAAAAATCTTCTGGCGTTGGCCAGATGGCCAGTCCCAGACTAGACCGTCTAGACTCTAATCTGGCGCAGATCAGACGGTCTAGTCTGGGATTAGTCAGACCTGTAACACTTTTGCAAAGTTTGTGGCTAGACGGTCAAGCCAGACCCTGGTCTGTCGCTATTTAGCGACTAGTGTGTTGCTGATTGAGAACTGATTGAGAAGTTACAATGAAAAAATAAAAATAAATCCTATGAACAAAAATTATTAATTAAGAACATGGTTTATTCATTAATATATTATGGATATACTTATAAATAATCGATATTTGTAAATTTTATCGCATATACAACAAATAAAATTTCGCACGCAACGCTGGGGGGAATCGAACGCATGACCTACGGGACGCGAGTCCAGCTACCTAACCATTACCCTAACTCATGAGATAGTGTACCAAAATTTTTTTCACGATACACTCAACCATATACAAATATTAAATTATCTCAAGATAATTTCATTAAAAAAAGTTCTTTCGCTAACAATGAATAAAATATGTATATAAAATTTTTCATATTTTTAATGTGCACTTTTACAAAACCTAAAACCGTAGAATTGATTGATATAATATATTTTATTGGCAAAACAAAAATTTTTTGCGACAAAACAAACTACTCTCTATCCGTACTGAAGTACTATTGTATAGAAACTATATGTAGTTTCGCTAGTTTCTGGGGTCGCGATAAAAAATGCTTATTCAATAAAGGCATCATGTCAATAAAAATAATGTTAATGAAAACTTTAAAAGTATTTCCTCTATTACTGAGATGCATTAAAATTGATGTAAATAAAAAACAGAAATTTACTTTGTCAGTGGCGTAACGTTGATGACGGGGGCCCCAGACATTTTCCGATTAGGGGGCCCTTCATCCGGCTTCCAAAAAATGGCCACCCTGCTTCCCCCGCCCCCGCCTCTACGGTTGGCACTTGGCACGACTGCTGAGTGCTGTGCAGGTCAGATTGCTGACCGGCAGACGGCAGAGTTGGCTCGGAATTTTCTAGTTGACCAATAGAAA